>CM035174.1:110120-260120 GCA_020205615.1 Panax quinquefolius | reverse complement strand
ACTCGTGGTCCCAGCCTTGAATCGCTTAGCGGTGACCAACCGTGGGTTGCCATTGTTTCCACAGATTATGGACGAGAGGCGCCTTCGCTCGTTGTTGCATAAATTGCTCCTTAAACTGCTTAGCGGTGATCGTCCGAGAGTTATCAGTGTTTCTACCAGCATTTTGGACAGGAGTCTCTCTCGTTTGGTGTTGCATGAATTCTAAAAAGCTCCTAAACGTACCGTCGTTCATCAATTGATCAGTGTTATTGTTTACGGAGGATTATCGCCATCCTATTGCACATTGTCCTGATTATTGATCTCTGGAGACTCAACGGTCTCCTGTTCTCCATTGCTGTTCTCAACATTCTCGGGTGCCATTTTCAAACACTGCCACAAAACAAGGGTTAATTAACAAATCATATATTATCCCTATACTCTAACCGACCAAATAAATACCACATAAACTTAGGTAGGTCATACTAGCGAAGGAATTCCCTGTCTCTCCCCTCCTAGTTCTTGTCTCACATCTTAGCCAGAGATCATATCCCTAAGCTTTGATACCAATTGTGACGCCCCCAAAATTAGGTATATATTACCCATCTTGAATCGTCAATACATGGTACAAAATTCAAATACAAACTAATAATACAGCAGTCGTGTATAATACGACCAAACATATGTTGTGAGTTTAAATACAAATATTGTCTTCTAGGCAATATCCATTCTCAAATATAGTCCTCGTTACATTTATTATCACACTATTTTACAGAATAGTGAGGACTACTAAGACACCATCTTGGACCATCACTCCGTTCCCCGACTAGTCCCAGCTACGTTCTCATTTTCTGAAGAGAATAGTGAAAGAAAGGGTGAGCTCAACTAGCCCAGCAAGAAATATTATGACTAAGATAATGCAAAATAAATTATCATTAGCCTCCAACAATGTTAAACTGATAAAATACAATAGACATCAAGTTTAACTGTAGCGGATCAAGCAATCCATTAAAAGAGTCAAGTAGAGAATAGAATCTACTATCTTTTATGATTTAAAAAGTTTTCATCACTTTTATCATTTGAGACTCAAATTTTTAATAAATAATCCACATCATCCCTACACTACAACCAAGGATATTCATTAGGGTCACGACCACAAATTCCATGCACTACGGGCCAAGGATATTTGTGTATTCATCAATGGTCATGATCATGCCAACAACTGTCCATCAATGCACTACGGGCCAATGAGGACTTTTACCACATTATTTATAACATTACGGTCATGATTACACCGAATAATCCCTGGTCATAATCATACCAAGTCCATCCATGCTTTATAGGCCACAAATGACTTACAAAAAATATAAACATGAGGATGATGACAATGATGTAAGAATTCAACAAAACAAGTTCAAGAATTAAGTTATTCAGGAACTAATAACGTCCAAATTGTCAACATGATATTCCCCGACATAAATGAATATTTTATAACCACTTGCTTATTTTGTAAACTTTACACATTTCATCTATAACCAAAGCATTATATCAAATTAACCCTTATTAATTTAGAATAATGAATAAAGGAAAATTCAATTTTATTTATAATAAGTCGGGGTCTTACAACCTCCCCTCCTTATAAAATTTCGTCCTTGAAATTGACGTCGCGTTACACAGTGTTTCAAGCGGTGAGGTACCTCGCTTTCATTTCCTCGATTCCAACTCCCGTGTCATTTCTTTAATAGCATGGTTTCTCCACAAAACCTTAACTTGTGGTATAACCTTGGTGCGTAGGACATGCTCTTTCCTATCCAAGATCTTAACAGGTACTTCCTCATATGTTAAATCTTCAGCTATCTCGTCTGGTTCTAACTCAATAATATGGTTCGGGTCTTTCACATATTTACGAAGCATAGATACATGAAAAATGTTATGAACACGAGACATGCTTGGAGGTAATGCGAGTCTATAGGCCACGTTTCCTATTCGGTCAAGAATCTCAAATGGACCAGCAAATCTTGGATTGAGCTTTCCTCTCTTTCCAAATCTTGTAACTCCCTTCCATGGAGCAACACGTAACAATACATGATCTCCAATATTAAACTCCACGTCCTTTCTATGAAGATCAGCATAACTCTTTTGTTGATCTTGTGAAGTTTGAATACGTTGTCAAATTATTTGGATCTTTTCTGTAGTCATGCGTACTAATTCTGGTCCCAACAATGTTGCTTCTCCCACCTCGTCCCAGCATACTGGAGATCGACACTTTTGTCCATACAATGCCTCAAATGGAGCCATGCCTATATTTGCTTGATAACTGTTGTTGTAGGAGAATTCCACCAGTGGCAAGTACTTATCCCAGCTTCCTTTGAAATCTAGGACACAGAGTCTTAATAGATATTCAAGGGTTTGAATTGTCCTCTCTGATTTTCCGTCCGTTTGAGGATCGTAATTGTTTATAAGTTTAAGATGTGATTAAAATATTGATATTATATTATTAATATTAGATTATGAGTTTATTAAGTGATTGATAATATTTGGATAAATTTAAAGCCTTTAACATTTATCCTTGTTTTAGTTTGATTAATGCTTATATCATTGTCATCATCCTCATGCTTATATGGTGATGAAAGTTATCTTTGCTTACGTGCGAAGATGGATTTGTTGATTATTGAATTGTATATCTTTGGCTTACGTGCAAAGATAGATTGTTGATCATTGATTTTATTGTTGTATATCTTTGGCTTACGTGCGAGATGGACTTGGTATGATTATGATCGTGATTATTCTTATATAGTCACGACCATTGATGATTTAATTAATATCTTTGGCCCAGTAAGTGGGGATGATTCGATGATATGGTTTATTTAATAAACTAAGTCTCAAAGATAAAAGTTGATGAAAACATTTTTAATCATAGAAGATAGTAGGTTTTATTCTCTACTTGACTCTTCTAATGGATCGCTTATTCATTGCAGCTTAAACTTGGTGTCTATTGTATTTTATCGCTTTAACATTGTTGAAGACTATTGATAATTTATTCTGCATTATCTTAGTCATAATATTTCTTACTTGGCTAGTTGAGATCACCCTTTCTTTCACTGTTCTCTTCAGAAAATGAGAATATAGCTGGGATGAGTCGAGAAAAAGAGTGACGGTCCAGAAGATAGCATTAGTAGTCCTCGTTATTCTGTTAAATAGTGTGATAATAAATATAAAGAGGACTGAATTTGAGTTAAAATAGAAACATCTTTTTATATAAAACAGAATACTTTATTAAAGTTATTCTATAAATAGAATATATTATATTTTATTATGCCTAGTATTGCATAGTGTTGCATAGTATTTTGCATAGTGTTGCATAGTGTTTTGCATAGTGTTGCATAGTGTTTGCATAGTAAAAATCTTTTTATATAAATAGAATATATTATATTTTATTTAAAAGATTTTTCTTTAAATATGGACCGTCAGATTAAAGTAAATCGATCTGGACCGTTTATGAGTTAGTTACTATGCATTCCATTTTTCTATAAATAGAAGCTCATTCCTTCATTATTTTCTTACGAATTCACTGAACTCCAGAAAGAGAAAATTTTAGAGAGAAAGAAAAAGAGAAGTCTGCTACCTTTCTTTTCCTATATTCAGTTTCTTTTACGGTAAAGGATATTATTCTTTTATATTCATGAAGAGAACTATTGTTATTCCATTTCTTATTATTCTGTTGGAATAACCTATATACGCGGAATACCCTATACTTGGTGACATTCTTCTTCTATTATTCTCGCTTTATTATTACATTGGAATATCCCATCATGTGTTTTACAATTTACTGGTTCTATTTTATAATTTCGCTCTTTAATATTCTCGGCTTAATATCCTCGTCTCATGCTATACTGCAGTACTGGTTCCATTTTATTATTCCGCCTTTAATATTCTCGCTTAATATCCTCGTCTGCGTATATACGTAGAACTCGGTTCCATTTTATTATTCCGTCTTTATTATTCTCGCTTTAATATCCTATCTCGTGCTATATACGCTGCACTGGTTCCATCATTTATTATTTCGCATTTATTATTCTGTTGGAACATCCAGTCGGTGTGATTTTCACCTGACCTGGTTCCGTTATTATTATTCTGTTGGGATAACCTGTCTATGCGAAATATCGCATGCATGGTGATATCTTTTGTTATTCCATTCGGTATTATACTCAGTTGATTAAAATTTTGACTTCTATACTCCATGAAATTAGTGGAATATCCTTGATATTTCAAGCTTCATCCAAAGATTTTTCGTGGAAATATTCTTCTGAGCATTCTTGAATTTTACTCTACAAAGCAATATCATGTTGACAATTTGGACGTTATTAGTTCCTGAATAACTTAATTCTTGAACTTGTTTTATTGAATTCTTACATCATTGTCATTATCCTCATGTTTATATTTTTTGAAAGTCATTTGTGGCCTGTAGAGCATGGATGGACTTGGTATGATTATGACCAGGGATTATTCGATGTAATCATGACCGTAATGTTATAAATGATGTGGTAAAAGTCCTCATTGGCCCGTAGTGCATTGATGGACAGTTGTTGGCATGATCATGACCATTGATGAATACACAAATATCCTTGGCCCGTAGTGCATGGAATTTGTGGTCGTGACCCTAATGAATATCCTTGGTTGTAGTGTTGGGATGATGTGGATTATTTATTGTCGAGTCTCAAATGATAAAAGTGATGAAAAACTTTTTAAATCATAAAATATAGTAGGTTATATTCTCTACTTGACTCTTTTAATGGATTGCTTGATCCGCTACAGTTAAACTTGATGTCTATTGTATTTTATTAGTTTAACATTGTTGGAGGCTAATGATAATTTATTTTGCATTATCTTAGTTATAATATTTCTTGCTGGGCTAGTTGAGCTCACCCTTTCTTTCACTTTGTTCTCTCTTCGTGAAATGAGAACGTAGCTGGGACTAGTCGGGAACCGGAGTGATGGTCCGAGATGGTGTCTTAGTAGTCCTCACTATTCTGTAAAATAGTGAGATAATAAATGTAACGAGGACTATATTTGAGAATGGATATTGTCTAGAAGACAATATTTGTATTTAAACTCACAAAGATATGTTTGGTCGTATTATACACTAATCGTCAGATATTATTAGTTTGTATTTGAATTTTGTACCATGTATTGACGACTCAAGATGGGTAATATATACCTAATTTTGGGGGCGTCATAGTTGGTATCAAAGCTTAGGGATATGATCCCTGGCTAAGATGTGAGACAAGAACTAGGAGGGGAGAGACAGGGAATTCCTTCGCTAGTATGACCTACCTAAGTTTATGTGGTATTTATTTGGTCGGTTAGAGTATAGGGATAATATGTGATTTGTTAATTAACTCTTGTTTTGTGGCAGTGTTTGAAAATGGCATCCGAGAATGTTGAGAATAGCAATGGAGCACAGGAGACCGTTGAGTCTCCACAGATCAATAATCTGGACAATATGCAACAGGATGGCGATAATCCTCCTGTAAACAATAACACTGATCAATTGATGAACAACGGTACGTTTAGGAGCTTTTTAGAATTCATGCAACACCAAACGAGAGAGACTCATGTCCAAAATGCAGGTAGAAACACTGATACCTCTCGGACGGTCACCGCTAAGCAGTTTAAGGAGCAATTCATGCAACAACGAGCGAAGACAGCTCCTGTCCATAATACAGGTGAAAACAATGGCAACCCACGGTTGGTCACCGCTAAGCAGTTCAAGGAGCTGGGACCACCAAAGTTTTTGGGAGAGCCAGAACCACTTAAGGCGGAGACGTGGTTAAAGCAAATCACCAAGATATTTGATGTCTTGGGATGCTCCGAGGAGAAAAAAGTTCCCTTTTCCACCTTCATGTTGCAAGGAGAGGTGGATTACTGGTGGGAATCTGTAAAACGTTCCCAGCCTGAAACACTCAAAATGACTTGGGAGAAGTTCCAAGAGCTGTTCAATGATAAGTACTTTCCCGAAAGAATTTGTCACATGAAGGAGGTGGAATTTATCAAGTTGGAGCAAAACAATATGACCGTGTCGCAATACGAGGCTAAGTTTGCCGAGTTATCCCGGTTTGCATCCCATTTGGTCGATAATGAGGAGAGAATGACGCGAATGTTTCTGCGAGGTTTGAAACCCAATATACGTCAATACCTCATTTCTCACAAACTTTGTTTATATTCAGATGTTGTGAATAGGGCTCAGTTATTGGAGCGCGATAATGAGTCAGCACAACCAAAAGGCAACGACCAACAACACGATAATAATCATACCGGTGGCAACGGTCATCGGAACAACGATAACCATCGTGGGGGATATTATCATACCAAGAATGGTAACCATTTCGGTGGTAATCATGGCCAAGATAATAAGAATGGACATTTTAAGAAGAGAAGGTTAAACAATGACGTGAAGATGTCGGCACCAGCACCCGTTTCAAAGGAAGAAGAACGCCCATCAGTCGTATGTTTCAAATGCGGACAAGAGGGACACATCCGTCCAAATTATACGCAGCAATCCAAAGCGTGTTTTAATTGCGGAAGAGAAGGTCACCTAGCTTGATTTTGTCGTATGGTGAAGTCAAGTCCAACTGGGATAGTGATGTCAAAGGATGTCCCAGACAAGCCAAAGCCGGTAGTTTAAGAAAGAGCATTTTTTTTGTCGTGACGAGGAACCTGAATAAAATTATCATGGGTAAGTTAATCATAAATTCTTGCGAAGTTTATACCGTGTTAGATACCGGTTCTACTCACTCTTTTATTTCACCTAGTTGTGTTCAATGTTTGTACTTAACTCCAGAGAAGTTAAACTTTGATTTATCTATTGAAACTCTATTGGGAGAAACCTTCACACCTCCACTGCTTATAAATTTTGTTTGATTCATATCGATACCCTCACGCTACTTGTCCGATCTTATCTCCTCAAAATACTTTCCTTTGATGTAATTTTTGGAAACGATTGGTTAACTACTCATCATTTTTTTCGTAAGGTTGTTAGCTTTCATACTCCTAACCAACCTGTTATGTGAATTCAAAGTAACCAAACCACTAAAGTCAATCATTGTCATATCAAGCCATAAGTAAAGAGCCCGATCCTTTCATTGTTGACTTCCTCGTGTGGAATGCACCGAAGCCAGACTTTCTCTACTTGACTCTTCTAATGGATTGCTTATTCTGCTGCAGTTAAACTGGTTGTCTATTGTATTTTATCAGTTTAACATTGTTGAAGGCTAATGATAATTTATCCTGCATTATCTTAGTCATAATATGTCTTCTTCTAGTTGAGCTCACCCTTTCTTTCACCGTTTCTCGTGAAAATGAGAATATAGCTGGGACGAGTCGGGGAAAGGAGTGATGGTCCAGAAGATAGCATTAATAGTCCTCACTATTCTATTAAATAGTGTGACAATAAATGTAATGAGGACTCCTTGAGTATGGATATTGTCTAGATGACAATATTCCTATTAGAACTCTCGCTTTATGTATTGTCGTATGTTACACCGACATTTGTATAATTAAGTTTGTATTTGTATTTTGTACCATGTATTTGGCACTCAAGATGGGTGATGTATACCTAATTTTGGGGCGCCACGCTTTAAGGAAAGCAAGAATGAGCAACAAATTTGCTCAACAATCTATATAGCAATAAATGTGAACGGGTGTATAAATAGTTCATAATATCAAGGTAATAAGGACAATTGATAATTCAAGAGTTTAAATAAGGATTTTGTGAATAAACACATGTCAATCGTTCCAATTCTGTTATTTGAATCTAAATAATGAGTCATTATGGACCGAAGGATTATTAAAGAAATTCAAAGATTTCAACACTTTCGAGTTAATGAATATTAACACTGAGTAGTCGCTATGGACCAAGAACTTCTGCTAGAATTAACAGTATTTCATTGAAAATCCAATATAAACAAGTATAATAGGTGGTCAGTCTAAAATACCATATGTTATGCATAACACTTAAACATGTTGTTCACATGTGTGTTGGTTTCCCAACATAATATATTTTCCCCTTCTATAAAGTGTGACGCCCCCAAAATAGGCATACATCACCCATCTTGAGTCGCCAAATACATGGTACAAAATTCAAATACAAACTAATAATACAAAGAATGTGTAAAAAATACGACAAAAACATATGTCATGAGTTTAAATACAAATATTGTCATCTAGACAATATCCATTCTCAATTGAGTCCTCATAGGCATGATACAAACTCAAATTCAATCCTCATTACATTTATTGTCACACTATTTAATGTAATAGTGAGGACTATTAATACTATCATCCGGACCGTCACTCCATTCCCCGACTAGTCACCTGCTACGCTTCTCATTTCTCAAGAGAATAAAGTGAAAGAAAGGGTGAGCTCAACTAGCCCAAAGAAGAAATATTACGACTAAGATAATGCGTAATAAACTATCATTAGCCTTCAACAATGTTAAACCGATAAAATACAATAGACATCAAGTTTAACTCATAATGATCAAGCAATCCATTAAAAGAGTTAAGTAGAGAATAAAGTCTACTATCTTTTATGATTTAAAAGGTTTTCATCACTTTTATCACCGAGACTCACTTTCAATAAATAATCCACATCATTAAATCATCCATGCACTACACATGTGCCAAGGATATTTTTAATATCACGACCACGAATTATCCATGCTCTACGGCCAAAGATAATCGTGTTTTCATCAACTATTCCGATCATGCCATAAAATAATTCATCTTTTCTCCTCGTCAAGAGAATCCATAGCCATAATCATACCAAAAACATCCCATCAATGCACTACGGGCCAATGAGGACTTTTAATTTTACATCATTTGTAACATTACTACTATGATTATACCGAATAATCCCTCGGTCATAATCATACCAAGTCCATCTATGCACTACAGGCCACATATGACTTTTAATAAATATAAACATGAGGATGATGACAATGATATAAGAATTCAATTAAACAAGTTCAAGAATTAAATTATCCAGGAACTAATAACGTCCAAATTGTCAACATGATACTTCCTTGTAGAATAAAATTCAAGAATGCTCAGAAGAATGTTTTCATGAAAAGATATTGGATGGAGGCAAATATCAAGGATATTCCACTAATTTCATGGAGTATAGAAGTCAAAGTTTTAAACAACTGAGTAATATACCGAATGGAATAACAAAAGATATCACCATGCATGCGGTACTTCGCATAGACATGTTATCCCAACAGAATAATAATAACGGAACCAGGTCAGGTGAAAATCACACCGACAGGATGTTCCAACAGAATAATAAATACGGAATAATAAATGATGGAACCAGTCCCACAGACAAAGATGCATGTGATATTCCGCGTAATAATAAAGATGAAATAATAAATGGAACCAGTCCCACAGATAAGATGTATGTGATATTCCGGCTGTAATATTAAAGATGGAATAATAAATGGAACCAGTCCTACAGATATAGCATGCATAAGATATTCCAATGTAATATTAAAGACGAAATAATAAATGGAACTGTGTCCTGTAAAAAACACGCATAAGATATTCCAATGTAATAATAAAGATGTAATAATGAAGAATGTCACCAAGTATAAGGTATTCCACGATACAAAGTTATTCCAACAGAATAATAAGAAATGGAATAACAACAGTTCTCTTCATGAATATAAAAGAATAATATCCCTTACTGTAAAAGAAGAATATTCCGAGGGTGAGGATTCTCTTAAAGAAAACTTATACTCTGTTCTTCGCTCAAAGTTTCTTAAAACTCTTAAGGAAATACGCTCAAGATTATAGAAGGAGAATTCTCTGAACTTCTGGTGTGATTTCAATTCTAACTAAGCTTCCTATTTATAGGAAAATAAAATGCATAGTAACTAACTCATGAACGGTCCAGATCGATTTACTTTAATCTGACGGTCCATTTTTAAAGCAAAATCTTTTAAATAAAATATAATATATTCTATTTATATAAAAAGATTTTTACTATGCAAACACTATGCAACACTATGTATAATAAAATATAATATATTCTATTTATAGAATAACTTTAATAAAGTATTCTGTTTTATATAAAAAGATGTTTTTGTTTTATTACGTTAATAATACGAATAAAACAAAACTTCTAAATCAACAATAATTGAATCAAATAATGCGAGATACTATGCAGCAACTATTATAGCAATAATTGAACAAAACTGAGTGACTTCTCACATAAATATTAATAATCAATACCGCGTGCTACTATGCAACAACGCGTATTACTGTAATTTTACTACCGAGTAGTTCAACAGTATCAACGGTAAAACTTCTGCCGTTATTTTCAATAAAATATTTTTGTCATTTTCTCAATCCGACAATAATTCCGTTGTGGGATCCACCAATGATTGTACCGTCGTACGGATATTCCCTGACAAAAAGAATATTTCTCGACCAATCGAATATAATATGACAACTTGCATAATTTGCAAAATTTATAAATACTACACACAACTATAACATTATCTCAAATTCACACCATAATATAAAAAAAATTATTTTGAGAAAATTAATTCTTTATTCATAAAATCTGGGGTTTCACAATCTCCCCTCCTTATGGAATTTCGCCCTCGAATTTATGTACGCATTCTGTATGCCAAATGTGAGGATACCTTGACTTCATTTCGATTCTAACTCTTGAGGTATAACCTTGAGTGTTGGATACGATTCTTCTTATCCAAGATTTTAACACGTATCTCCTCAAATGTTAAATCATCCGTTATCTCGCCCGGCTTCTAAATTAATAATGTGGTTTGGTCGTCCACATATTTACGTAACATCGATACGTTAAAAAAGGTTATGAACACGCGACAGACTTGGCGGTAAAACGAGTCTATAAGCCACAGTTACTACTTGATCGAGGATTTCAAATGGGCCAATTAAATCGAGGGTTGAGATTTCCTCTCTTCGTCGATTCTTGCTTTTAGAATAACGCCTTCTTGAACCTTCTTCTTCACTTTCTTCAGCTCCGGGTGTGTAGCTTGAGCGACTTTAACTTTATCGATTAAAGTCGATTCTATTCGTATATCCAACAGAATAATAAATACGGAATAATAAATGATGGAACCAGTCCCACAGATAAGATGTATGTGATATTCCGATAGAATATTAAAGACGGAATAAGACGCCCCCAAAATTAGGTATACATCACCCATCTTGGGTCGCCACTTACATGGTATGTAATTTAAATACAACTTATTAACATAACTGTCGTGCAGTACAATACGATATAAACCGTGAGTTTAAATACAAATATCGCTCTACTAGATATTATACAAACTCAAACAAAAAGTCCTCATTACAATTATTATCACACTATTTCACGTATTAAAGTGAGGACTACTAATGCTATCTTCGTGACCATCACTGCTTCCGACTCGTCCCAAATTTATATTCTCATTTCCTCAAGAGAATAAAGGAAAGAAAGGGGTGAGCTCAACTAGCCCAAAGAAGAAATATTATGACTAAGATAATGCAAAATAAATTATCAATAGTCTTCAACAATGTTAAACCGATAAAATACAATAGATAACCAGCTTTAATCATAATGAATATGCATCCATTAAAAGAGTCAAGTAGAAAATAAAATCTACTATCTTTTATGATTTTAAAAGGTTTTTCATCATCATATAGCCGAGACTCACTTTTAATAAATAATCCACATCATCGAATCACCCCCGCACTACTACCAAGGATATTCTTTAGTATCACGATCACAATTATTCCCGCACTACTACCAAGAATAGTTGTGTATTCATTAATGGTCATGATCATGCCAACAATCGGCCCATCAATGCACTACTACCAATCGAGGATTTTTTTTTTTTACCACATCATTTGTAATATTACTACCATGATTACAATCAATAATCCTCGGTCATAATCATACCAAGTCCATCCATGCTCTACAAAAGCCACGTATGACTTTTAAAAAAATATAAAATGAGAGGATGATGACAATGATATAAGAATTCAATAAAACAAGTTCAAGAATTATTTTATCCAGAATTTTTAACGTCCAAACCACAACACGATACTTTTTTTTTAGAGAGTAAAATTCAAGAATGATCGTAAGAATATTTCCATGAAAAGATATCGATGAAACGCAAATATCAAGGATATTCTACTAATTTCATGGAGTATAGAAGTCAAAGTTTTAACCAACCGGGTATAATAAAGAATGGAATAACAAAAGAAATCACCACGCATGCAGATTGCAGATGTATGTGTTATTCCAATGTAATAATAATAATCTAACCAGTCGTGAAATTCACACCGGCTGTGATGTTCCAATGTAATAATAAAGATGGAACTGCATCCTGTAAAAACACACGTATAGATATTCCAACAGTATGATAAAGATTTTAACCAGTCCTGTAAAAACACATGCATGTGATGTTCCAATGTAATAATAATAAAATCTAAACCAGTCCTGTAAAACACATGCATGTGATGTTCCAATGTAATAATAATAAAGATTTTAACCAGTCCTGTAAAAACACACGCATGTGATGTTCCAATGTAATAATAAGAGAATGTCACCAAGTATAGGGTAAATCACAGATACAAAAGTTATTCCAATGTAATAATAAGCAATGGAATAACATAAGGATTTCACCAAGTATAGGTATACCATGATACAAAGTTATGATATAGGTACGCCACTTTTACAAAAGTTATTCCAATGTAATAATAAAGTGAATGGAATAATGTAAGTTCTCTTCAAGAAGAAAAATAATAACACCCTTACCGTAAAAAGAACCTAATATAGTAGTAATGAAGTAGTAGTAATACTCTTCTTCTTTCTATAACTTTCTCTATAGCTTCTCTCTATAATTTCTCTCTCTGAGTTTCAATGAATTCGTAAGAAAATAATGAAGGAACGAGCTTCTATTTATAGAAAATGGAATGCATAAGAATTAATCCATGAACTATCCCGATTGATTTACTTTAATCCGACTATTCATATTTAAAGCAAAAAATCTTTTAAATAAAATATAATATATTCTATTTATATAAAAACATTTTACTATGCAAACACTATGCTAAAAAACTACGCAAAACACTATGCATAATAAAATATAATATATTTTATTTATAAAATAACTTTAATAAAGTATTCGCTTTATATAAAGATGTTTCGCTTTTATTACGCTAATAATACTTAATAAAATAAAACGCCATTATCGCTATAATAATTCATATTATTAATCGACAATAATGGAATCAAACTAAGTGACTTCTCACATAAGCATCAATAATCAATACCGCAAAGCTACTACGCAACCACACGACATCGCATTTTTTACTACCGAGTAGTTCAACAAGATCAACCAGAAAACTTCCGCCCGCCGTATTTCAATAAAATATTTTTGTCTTTTTCTCAATCCGACAATAATTTCGCTTGTGGGTCCACCAATGATTGAGCCATTGTATTTAATATTCCCCGCGCTAAACCGAATATTCCCCACCAATCGAATATAATATAACCACTTGATACTTTGCAAAATTTATAAATATTACCCACAACTATAACATTATATCAAATTATTCCATAATATTCAAAAATAATATTTATAGAAAATTCATCTTTATTTATAAAACCGGGTCTTACAACCTCCCTTCTTATGAAATTTCACCCTCAAATTAGGGTACGACTGTATGTCAAGAGGTAAGGATACCTTGATTTCATTTCGATTCTAACTCCCAAGTCATTTCTCAACATCGTGGTTCCTCCACAAAACTTCGACTTCGAGGTATAACCTCGAGCGTAGAATATGTTCCTTCTTATCCAAAATTTGAACAGAACCTCTTCATACGCCAAATCTTCCGCTATTTCGTCCTGGCTTCTAACTCAATAATATGGTTCGGGTCTTTCACATTTTACGTAATATGGATATGTGAAAACGCTATGAACACGAGACATATTTCAAGCAGAAAGCGAGTCTATAGCCACGCTCCTACTCGATCGAGGATTAAAATGGACCGATGAATCGAGGATTAAGTTTCCTCTCTTCCAAATCTTGTAACTCCTTTCCATGGAGCAACTTTTTAACAACACACGATCTCCTATATCAATTCCACGCCCTTTCGATGAAGATCAAGATAACTCTTTTGTCGATTTTGTGAGGTTTTTATACGCTGTTTGATCGTTTCAAATCTTTTCCGTAGTCATACGCATCAACTCCGGCCCCAACAACGCTGCTTCACCCACCTCATCCCAAAGATACCGAGAACGACACTTTCTTCCATACAACGCTCGAATGGAGCCATGCCAATACTTGCTTGATAACCGCTTGTCAGAGGAAAACTCCACCAATGGTAAAAACTTGTCCCAACTCCCTTGAAATCAAGAACACAGTAGTCTTAATAGATCTTCAAGAGTTTGAATAGTCCTCTCCGACCGTCCGTCTGTCTCGAGGATGATATGCCGAGCTAAATCGTAAGTCCGCGCTCATAGCTTTTTGCAAACTAACCCAAAATCGTGAAGTAATCTTCGGTCTCGATCGTAAACTATGGATACCGCAAGATACCATGCGCCTTTACAATCTCGCTTATGTACATACGAAGCAAGACGCTCAAGTATAAGTTTCTCGATTTGTAAGAAATGAGCAGACTTGGTCAATCTATCAACAATGACCCAAATCGCATCAACGCCTTTGAGAAACCTTAGAAGACCCAGAACGAAATCCATGGTAATGTGCTCCCACTTCCATTCCGAAATTTCAAGTGGTTGCAATGGACCTTTTGTACTTGATGCTCCGCTTTAACTCGCTGACAAGTTAGACACCTTGAGATAAACAAATATACTATCTCTCTCTTCATATTGCTCCACCAAAATGTATGACGAATATCACGATACATTTTGGTACTCCTGTGATGGATTGCAAATGGTGTGTCAGGCGCCCATCATGATATTATACTTTAAATCGTGGTCGTTAGAACACAAAGTCCGAGTCGACTCAAGTATTCCTTCTTCATCGATTCTTGCTTCCGCATATAAGCACCCTCTCAGCACTTTCTTTTTCATACGATCGCCTCCAGTGTCCGTAGAAATCGAAAGCAAATTTTAACTTTATCGATTAAAGTCTGCCTCTACTCAGATATTTGCTATCATCACACGCGTCCCTCGAGTCTTTAACTCTATCTCCATCCTTTGCAAGTCACACAAAATGGGCCTTTGGTTGATAATAACGCACTCAGATTTGCATACACGATCTTCTACTCAATGCATCGCCTACCACGCTCGCTTTTCCGTGATGGTATCGATGGTACGATCATAATCTTTCAATAGCTCAAGCCAACGCCGTTGTCGTGATGTCGAGTTCCTTTTGAGTGAAGAAATATTTGAGGCTTTTATGATCCGTAAAGATCTCCACTTTCTCCCCATACAAGTAATGCCTCCAAATTTTAAGTAAAGATAATAAATGCTAACCCGCATCACGAGTAGGATAATTCCTCTCATATTCTTTCGAAGTTGTCATGAGGCATAGGCTATAACTTTTCCATGTCAGATAAGAACACATCCCAACCCTTTGCTCAAGCATCACCAGAGATGACAAATCCTCCGAGCCAAATGGTATCATGTAACAATGTGCCGAAATAAGTCTCTTCGAAGTTCTTGAAAACTCTTCTCACATTCTTCGCCCAACCGAACTTTGTATCTTTTCGAGTCACCGAAATAATGGAGTAGCGATTCGAGAAAATCCTTCCACGAATCTCCGATAATAACCAAATTAAACCGAGAAAGCTACGATTTCTGGCCATCGATTTAGGTTGTTCCCACTTTTGAATAGCTTCAATCTTCACGGGTCAATGATATTCCACGACTTGATACCACGCGGCCCAAGGAATGCTACTTCTTCAAGCCGTAACTCGTGATTTCTTCAACTCGCATAAAGCTTATATTCACGGCTTTTGGAGTGTCACCTCAAGTGTTGCTTCATGATCTTCACTTCTTTTTGGAATAAATAAGGATGTCATCAATAAAGACGACCACAAAGTGATCTAAATATTCCTCAATACTTGGCTCATCATATCCATGAAGGCAAGCAGAGCATTAGTCAATCCAAAGGACACGACTAGAATTCATAATGCCCGCATCGAGTTCCGAAAGCCGCCTTTGAATGTCACGGCTCTAATCTTCAATCGGTGATATCCTAACGAAGATCAATCTTTGAAAAGAATTTGCTCTCAGAATCGGGTCAAACAGTCATCAATACGCGGGTAATGGATACCTATTTTTGATGGTGACATGATTCAACTCCCGATAATCAATACAAAGTCGCATACTCCCATCTTTCTTCTTCACGAATAGAACAGAGCACCCCAAGGAGAAGTACTAGACGAATAAAGCCAATGTCTAACAATTCTCGCAGCTGGGTCTTTAACTCCTCAAGTTCAATAGAGCTATTCGACATGGGCTTTGAAAATAGGTTTTGTACCAGTTCAAGGTCGATACAAAATTCAATTTCACGCCTGGGTAGGCCAGTAGTTCTTCTGGGAATACGCCAGAAATTTATTAACAATAGAAATATCGCTTCAAAACCGACGATTTTTGTTTAAATCAGTGATATGAGCTAAGAAAGCTTGACATCCATTTTTCAATAAACGAATAGCTTTATGGCTTGAGATGACCGTGATTGATTTTAATGGTTTGGTCGTTTGAATTCAAGATAATAGGTCGATTAGAATATGAAAGCTAACAACCTTACGAAAAACAATCAATTTTTGTATGATAAGTAGTTAACCAATCAATCCCTAGAATCACGCCAAATGCAAGTATTTTTAATGAAATAAGATCGATGTAAATGTGAGGGTACCGATTTGAACCAAACAAGACTTATAAACAAAGGATGTAATGAAGGTTTCTCCCAACGGAGTTTCCACAGATAAGTCAAAGTCTAATTTCTCCTGAGTCAAATTTAATCGATGAGCGCAAGTAGAGAAATAAAAGAATGGGTAGAACCGTATCAAATAAAGTGTAGACTTTCATTAGAGTTTATGATAAGCTTACCCGTGATGACCTCATTCGTTCCTCGCTTCTCTCGGGAGGTCACAACAAACGCCTCCCTCAGACCACCGGGTTTTGACTTTTCCGACTACTTTGGTGCCTCCATCCTAGTTGAATTTGTCTTCAGAAACGACAAAAATCGAGCTAAGACCTTCTCTTCCACAATTATAACACGCTTTGACTAAGATGGCACGCTTCTGATCGATGTGTCCCTCTTCTCCGCATTTGAAGCATACGATAGTGGTCTTTCTCCTTCCTTAACAACGGTGTCAGGTGCCGACGCCTTTCCATCATCATTGAATCTCCGCTTTCAAAATGTCCATTCTATTGTTTTGGCCTCGATTACCACCGGTGGTTACCATATCCGCCCGCTGATTCCTCCACGCTTGTTGTCACCGCTCACGACTACTCTCCCGTATTATAACTTTGCTTACCGCTTCTTTTTTAGTCATATGACTCGCTATCGCTACCCCACTAATCGAGCCCTATTTACAACATCCTAATACAAACACGCTTTACGAGAAATAAGATGTCGACGATTCCCACTTCAAACCTCTTAAAAACATTCGCGCCATTCTCTCTTCATTATCCACCAAGGGGACGAAACCGTGATAACTCCGCAAATTTTGCCTCGTATCATGACACCTGGCCATATTGTTTTGTTCCAACTTGATAAACTCCACCTCCTTCATGTGGCGTAATACTTTCAGAAAGTATTTGTCGCTGAATGCCTCCCGAACTTCTCCCAAGATATCTTCAAGACAAAGAAGTCGAGTACGCTTTTACCGATTCCCACCAAGAATCGCCTCCGCAAGAACATAAAGGCGTGCAAAGGGAACCTTTTGCTTCTTGAGCATCCCAAGACATCAAATATCTTGGTAATCTGCTTTATCCATGCTTCCGCCAAGTGTGGTTTTGCTTCTCCCTTAAACTCCCGGTGGTCCCAGCCTCCTTGAATTGTTTAATGCGACCGCCGAGAGTTTTCCGTGTTTCACCTACGCTTTTGGATGTGAGTCGCCTCATCATTGCAGATAAATCGCATAAAGCCTCCGAACATTTGATCATTCATCATTTGGTCAAGTTGTTGTTTGTGATGAGGATTGTCGCCTTCCTCGATGCACATTATCCCGATTATCGATATGTGGTGAATCAACGATCGCTCAGGCTCCATCATATATTCTCAACATTCTCGATGTCATTTTCAGACATCGCCACAAAACAAAAGATTAATCGACATTTAACAATTATCTTTATATTCTCGACCGACCAATAAAATAAAGACAAAAAACTTAGTAGTCATACTAACAAGGTATTCCCCCCTCCCCCTCCTAGTACTTTTTCTCACATCTTAGCCAGTGATCATATCCTTTAGCTCGATATAACCGTGACGCCCCAAAATTAGGTATACATCACCCATCTTCGGGTCGCCACTTACATGGTACGTAATTTAAATACAACTTATTAACATAACTGCTGTACAATACGACATAAATCGTGAGTTTAAATACAAATATCGCTTACTAGATATTATACAAACTCAAACAAAAAGTCCTCATTACAATTATTATCACACTATTTCACGTATTAAAGAGGACTACTAATGCTATCTTCGTGACCATCACTGCTTCCCGACTCGTCCCAAAATTATATTCTCATTTCCTCAGAGAATAAAGAAAGAAAGGGTGAGCTCAACTAGCCCAAGAAGAAATATTACGACTAAGATAATGCAAAATAAATTATCAATAGTCTTCAACAATGTTAAACCGATAAAATACAATAGACAACCAGCTTTAATCATAGCTGAATATGCAATCCATTAAAAGAGTCAAGTAGAAAATAAAATCTACTATCTTTTATGATTTTAAAAGGTTTTTCATCATCATATAAATGAGACTCACTTTTAATAAATAATCCACATCATCGAATCACCCCGCACTACTACCAAGGATATTCTTTAAGATCACGATCACAATTATTCCCGCACTACTACCAAGAATAGTTGTGTATTCATTAATGGTCATGATCATGCCAACAATCGGCCCATCAATGCACTACTACCAATCGAGGATTTTTTTTTTACCACATCATTTGTAACATTACTACATGATTACAATCAATAATCCTCGGTCATAATCATACCAAGTCCATCCATGCTCTACAGCCATGTATGATGACTTTTAAAAAAATAAAAATGAGGAGGATGATGACAATGATATAAGAATTCAATAAAACAAGTTCAAGAATTATTTTATCCAGAATTTTTAACGTCCAAACTGTCAACACGATACTTTTTGAGAGTAAAATTCAAGAATGATCGTAAGAATATTTCCATGAAAAGATATCGATGAAACGCAAATATCAAGGATATTCTACTAATTTCATGGAGTATAAAGTCAAAGTTTTAACCAACCGGGTATAATAAAGAATGGAATAACAAAAGAAATCACCACGCACGCGTAGATTGATGTATTAAAGTTATTCCAATGTAATAATAATAATCTAACCAGTCGTGAAATTCACACCGACAGTGATGTTCCAATGTAATAATAAAGATGGAACTGCATCCTGTAAAACACACGATAGGATATTCCAATGTAATGATAAAGATTTTAACCAGTCCTGTAAAACACATGCATGTGATGTTCCAATGTATTATAATAAAATTTTAACCAGTCCTGTAAAAAACACACGCATGTGATGTTCCAATGTAATAATAATAAAGATTTTAACCAGTCCTGTAAAACACATGCATGTGATGTTCCAATGTAATAATAGAAGAATGTCACCAAGTATAGGTAAATCACAGATACAAAAGTTATTCCAATGTAATAATAAGCAATGGAATAACATAAGGATTTCACCAAGTATAGGTATACCGCCAGATACAAAAGTTATGTATAGTACATGCCACTTTTACAAAAGTTATTCCAATGTAATAATAATGAAATGGAATAATGTAAGTTCTCTTCAAGAAGAAAGAATAACACCCTTTACCGTAAAAAGAACCAATATGTAAAGTAAGAAGTAAAGTAGTACTCTTTTCTTCTTTCTATAACTTTCTCTATAGCTTCTCTCTCTAATTTCTCTCTCTGTAGTTTCAATGAATTCGTAAGAAAATAATGAAGGAACGAGCTTTATTTATAGAAAAATGGAATGCATAAGAATTAATCCATGAACTATCCGTATTGATTTACTTTAATCGACTATCCATATTTAAAGCAAAATCTTTTAAATAAAATATAATATATTCTATTTATATAAAAATTTTTACTATGCAAACACTATGCAAAACACTACTACGCAAAAACTATACTACGCATAATAAAATATAATATATTTTATTTATAAAATAACTTTAATAAAGTATTCTGCTTTATATAAAGATGTTTCGCTTTTATTACGCTAATAATACTTAATAAAAAAAAACGTCCATTATCGCTATAATAATTCATATTATTAATCGACAATAATGGAATCAAACTAAGTGACTTCTCACATAAGCATCAATAATCAATACCGCAGCTACTAACCAACCACACGACATCGCATTTTTTTACTACCGAGTAGTTCAACAAAGATCAACCAGAAAAACTTCCGCCGTTATTTCAATAAAATATTTTTGTCTTTTTCTCAATCCGACAATAATTTCGCTAGGGGTCCACCAATGATTGAGCCGTCATTGCATTTAATATTCCCCGCTAAACCTAATATTCCCCACCAATCGAATATAATATAACCACTCAGATACTTTGCAAAATTTATAAATATTACCCACAACTATAACATTATATCAAATTATTCCATAATATTCAAAAATAATATTTATAGAAAATTCATCTTTATTTATAAAACTGGGTCTTATTTCTCAATCCAACAATAATTTCGTTGTGCGGTCCACCAATGATTGTACCGTCGTACGGATATTCCCTGACAAAAAGAATATTTCCCGACCAATCGAATATAATATGACAACTTGCATAATTTGCAAAATTTATAAATACTACCCACAACTATAACATTATCTCAAATTCACACCATAATATAAAAAAATTATTTCGAGAAAATTAATCCTTTATTCATAAAATCTGGGGTTTCACATAAAGGGTTGTTCATCTCAGTAGATTATAAGAGTCTGTACCAAAACAATTGGTTTAGATAACTTTCTAACACATGGATATTAGTCTAGCCGAATCAAGTGACGTGGACACTTTTCTAAATACATTCAAGAATAATTTTTAAGTTCGATGTTTGCAACAAGGTTCAAGGGATATAATTATGATTTAAATAGAGCTTCAGAATATGAATAATAACTTTCATAAATCTAGATAAGATAAGAACAATTTTAAACAATTATTTACTCATACGATCAATAAGAGTACAAGTTTAAGTACTTGCTCAATAAAGAATAAGGTTCGAATACTTGCCTGAGTCGTTGACTATCTTCGACCTTGACTTCTTATCCTTTGAATAACCTATTGTTCTCATAACGGTTAATCTCTATTATCTCATAGCATCATCTCAATTGGTCTAACACACTAGCCTTAGATAATTTAAACTTTTCAAAACAATTACTTATTGTTTTACTCATCACTCTCTATTAATCTTCACATTTATAAGATAACATTTTTTTTATCTTAATTGCTCATTTAAGGATTCAAACCTTCTTGTATTTATAAAGTATTCATACTTTATTTATTAGATTATTTCTTAAGTAATTTCCTTAGTTAAAATTCATACTCCATATGATAATTCATTATTATCTTAATTTATATATAAGATATCCATTTATATAATCATAATTATTTATGTCTTGATTGTTCGCAATTAAATAATCTTCAAGGGTATTTAATTGTTCATTAATATTATTTCATAGTCAAATTAATTATCGACTCTTAATATTACATTAATTGACCACTATTAAAATACTTATTAATGTCATTTTAATTGTTCACAATTTAAAATAACTACTATCTTAATTTTTCATTCATTTCACAATTAAAACCCCTTTTAGTTTTAATTGTTTAATTATAGTTTAGGAATTTCTTAAAGAAATTAGAATATTTGCAATCTACAATTAAATTTACTTTAATTTGTTTAATGTCTTTAAAATAATTTTTTAATATATTTTTAATTATTTATTCTTTTAATTATTATTTTATTTTAGGATTTTTTTTTATTTTTGACCCGACCCTATCCATCATGACCCGACCCAGTTTAACCAGGATTCGGGTTAACTGTGAAAGGAGTTCGGCGCAGGGCGCGCCGGTTTAAGCCTGAAGGCGGCATGCCATGCTACTGTGTGAGTATACTGGTTTGACCACGGCGCGCCGCCGAAGTTTTGTTCTCTCGAGGCGTGTGCGCTACCTACTTGATATAACTTTTTGATAAGTTTTTCAATGTTTTAATTTTCTACCTTCTTTAATTCCATCTTGCATAGCTTGTTCATTTTACATCCAAACGGAGTCAAACCACTTTCACTATATTGTAAACTTACCTCTCTTCAATATTCAATTTCTTAAATCACTTTTCAACATCTTTAGTTAATCAGATTTTATTGATTTCCAAGCTAGGGTTCTTACTTGACATGTTTTACCAATTGTTTTGCTAATAGTTCTTTTACTTCCGATTTTGACAATTCCACTTTGGTTATGCTCGTATTTCATAGGGATTCAACATAACATTTTCGGATCATATATAAGGCTTACACATTTTATGTCAGTACTTAACATCACATCTCATGCTTTCAAGTATTTTAATTTAGATTTCATGCTCACATGCTTTTCTCTTGTTCATTTGTTCTAAAATTACATAAAAGTAATATATATCATATAATCTCCTTCCAATACTCATACTTATACCTTCGGATTCATCATGATCCCACAACACATAAACCTCACATAACCAAGCATGCATTTCTACTAAAACCTATCTTAACAAAAATAAAGCTAGGTGGTGCACCTACCTCTTAGTGGCTCTCTTCCTCTTGGCTATGAACTTCAAGTAGCTCTCCACCTTTGTTCCTTCTTCTTGAGCTTCTCTTGAACCACCAAAATGGCAAAAACTCTTCTAGGCTTTCTTCTTCTTCTCTCTAACTCTCTCTATCTCTTATATTTTCCAACACTTAGGATTTTTATCAAATGAGGAAAGGTATTAAGAGGTTCCTATTTATAGAAGAATCATTAACCAATAATTGGGGTATTATCCAAAGGTAAAAATGGAGTTGGTGAAAAGGTTACCAACTTTCACCTTTAAGGACACTTAGCCTTAGGACTATATAATCATTCCTTCACATGGCACTTCCTTGTTGGCTAAAAGAATAGCAAAAACCAGCACTTTTTGGCCAAGGAGAGGGGGTGGTCGGTCATTTGGGGGGTGGGGGGGGGGGGGTTTCCTATATCTCACATTTTTATTTCATCTCTAGTACAATAATCTAGCATTTTTCTCCACACACATATACATATATATATATATATATATATATATATTTACAAAATTTTAGTGGGTCAATTTATATATAATACTTAATTTTTTTAAAATTTACCTTACATTATAACGTAATTATTTATTTCAGTGGGGTCAATTGACCCCACAGTGGTCAAATGGATGTTTGTTTGTTAATATATACAGAGTACGTATTTTTTTGTGTCAAAAGAAAGAAGCAGTCCTAATTTTATTTTTAATTCAAGTTAAATTGATTAGCTTGATTCAGATTGGGTTTTTTTTATTTTGATTAATTAATTAATTTTTTTTAGTCGGTTAGTCTGGACTAGATGGGTGAGAAACTGATTTGGTTTGATTTTATTAATTATTATTATTATTATTATTATTATTATTATTATGCTTTATTACTTTTTTGCCCTTTTAAAATATTAAAATGATAAAAATAAATTAAATAAAGATTATTAAAAACACATCCGTACTAAATATCCTATGTGTCCCAGCCACGTCACCAATTTGTGACGTGTCAACTATAATCGAACTAAAGTGAAAAAAAATTGATAGTTTAATCATTTAATTGAAAAAATTGAAAGGTCGATCACCAAAGTGGAAAATCGTCTATAGTTTAGGGTAGTACTTCGTATTTAAGCCTAATAATAATAATAATACAATGCACTTCATACCCATTTTATATTAAAGTTGCATGTAAATGTATATTTTTTCCATTTATTAATTATAAATTTAATTATCGCATTAACCCAACTAACTCATTTGTCAAAGCTTTTATTTTAGTATTGATATTGTTCTAAGAATAATGCTACAGACACAAATTATTTTATAAATATTTTACAAACTGCTGATGTGGCAGTGTTGCATAGGTAATAGTGTTACATTGTTTGTTTTTTTTTTTTTAAAGTTGATGTGGAGTATGTCACATCAATAGTTTGTAAAATGTTTATAGAATAGTTTGTGTCTGTAACATTACTCTTGTTTTAAACTATATAATTTCATCACTTGATAAGAATTGTAAATTGCAATTAAAACAAAAAAATTCAATTACAGAGAAAATAGTGTTAATGGTTCCTTGTATGTTTTTTTAAAGTAAAATA
Source organism: Panax quinquefolius (assembly GCA_020205615.1). Lineage (NCBI taxonomy): Eukaryota > Viridiplantae > Streptophyta > Magnoliopsida > Apiales > Araliaceae > Panax > Panax quinquefolius. Next base: position 235,490 of record CM035174.1, on the reverse strand, counting down.
ATATGCAATATAAAAAGGAATTTTGACACTCATATTGTATTCTTAAATCATTAGTATTTTTCAGCTCTTTTCTAGAGAGTAAATCAAATAAAATTAATTAAAATATGATTTTATATGTTATAAATATTTAATAATTCAATTAAATATTTATAATGAATTAGACAATTGAGAATTCAATGCCTCGTTTTAGGACTTTAATTTTGAAGTCTGACAGTTGCACTTAAAACTTTATTCTATTTGAGCAAAATTGGAATTATACCTCATGACTAAGTTGTGGTTCAAACAAGTATAAATGTATTTATTTCAAACAGATTATTGAAATGTTTATAGAGAATTGTCATTTACACAAGAAATTTTTGACATTTTCCATGAATGTGGGCTCTATTTACAACTTATTTGAGTAAAGACTTGTAAAACTATCAATCAAATATATTTGCAGAAATATTAATTTTATATTTATAAATTTAAAATAATTAAAATATCCAATAAAATAAAATAAATAAAAACAAATACAACTTAAAATAAATCTTAATGGCTCCAATTAAGGCTGTAAACGAGTCGAATCGATCCGGATTCTAGGCTTCTCATATTTGATTCGAGACAAAAATGTCTTGCTCGTATTCGATTCGAATTCGAAATAAAATTTAAACAATGTACTCGTACTCGACTCGATGCAAAAATGATACTCAAAATTAACTCGACTCGACTCGAAATTATATTCGAACTACTTGTTTTGAATCGAACTCGAGTAAAAACGAGCTTATATCATATTATTGATTCCAAATTTATAATTTACAATATACAATTTTAAAAAGTTAGGCATATGAATTACAAAATACACATTAGTAGCAGCAACAACATTAACATTGATTCATTCAAGTGTCCAAGTCCAGGGATGAGAATTATCAGCAGTTTGTTTTTGCAGGCATACAAGATCAGCTGTAGCATGTATAATCCACATACAAAGTATCCCAGTAGCACCATCTAATTAGTCAAGGCAGGATCAAAAAGTTAGAAAACCAACAAAAGGTTTGGGAAAAATAAAAAAAGAAGCTCCCAACGTGAATTAATACAATATGTTCAAGCAATAAAAAGAATAAAATATTAGAGGAAGTGAACTAAGACCTGCATATCAGTTCATTACTTACCCCACTATGAGTCTCTCTTCATAAGCAAAACTTGTAATCACTGCCATAGTGGTAAAAGCTAAAACGTATACAAGAATTATCATTAATTCAAATACTGACATAAAAAAAGGCCAACATTTCATATAACTCAGTGTACATTATATAGAAAACTTACTTGGAACAATTTGAAGTAAACAAATGAATTTCTCTTCATAAGCAAAACTTCTCTTGCAGTCAGAGCTTTCAAGAGGACCCTGATATGAGAGCAGTTCCTTGAAACCCAAGCACATGTTCACGGGGACCCTGATACACTGTGGCCATCAGATAGAAGAATAATGTCATCAAACAGATCATAAGTTTCAGGGGCTGGTTGCAAGAGAGAGATGAGAGCAGTTCCTTGGAGAATGTGGACATGTGCTTCAGTGAATTCACAGAAAATGTTCATATAGCAAAGAACCAAGAGAAGCCAACCAACATTACTGACTAATGACATAGGAGCATTAGTTAACGCGAAATGGGATGTCGATACTTTACCGTAATATTATGATCCTCATGCACCTGTTTTGGTGACATAGGACACAACATAACTTTCCATTGATTATGAACAAATGAATACTCATAAGTAAAGCCATCATGCTCCACTCTCCGATCAAACTGCCATGGTCTGCCAAACAAAATATGTATCGCCAGCACAGGAACCACATCGTACAAATTCTCATCAACATATCTCTTAATAGTAAATGGCACCAATACCTTTTTAGTCACTTTAATTTCATTACTATCGTCGAGCCATTGTAATTGATATGGTTGAGAATGTTTAGTTATGGAAACCCTAATTTCTCCACCATAGCCTTACTTGCCACATTCGTGCAACTTTCTCTATTAACTACGACACTACAAATCTTCTCATTCACAAGGCATCTAGTATGAAATAAATTTTTCTCATTGTTCGCTACTTTCCTCCTTCACCTGCGTATTAAGTACTCTTTTATTAACCAAAACTTCCCCAGATATCGCAAACTCTCTATCATCAATCTCTTCTAATGGTGGCATAGAATCGGTGTCATTGTCTTCTTCCTCGATCTCCACCTCACTATTATTAAGTAATAACATTGTTCACTGATTTGGACATTAACTTGCGATATGACCTTTGCCTTGACATTTAAAACATTTAATATCATGATTATAACTAAAAGAAGGTAGTTCATTTTTATTTTGCATTCCACGGTTAGCCGTTTTTTGTTTAAACTCTATTTTAGGTTTGCTCACGACAGATTTCTCCTCTCGCTTTCCAACATTAAACTTTCATGAAGAACTCGAACTAGGCAACGATTGTTGGCTACCTCTCCTCTTAAGCTATTTCTCAATCTTGATAGCCATGTGTACCATATCCTCCAATACCATGTAATGTCGTCGTTCCACTAAATCTGCAATCTCCCAATTTAGCCCAGCCAAAAATCTGGCCATTGTTGCTTCGTTATCCTCATTTATGTTTGCCCTAACCATCAACATTTCCATCTCCTTGTAATAAATCATCTACGCTCCGACTACCTTGTTTCAGACTTTGTAAGCTCCGAACTAACTCTCGATGATAATAGTCTGGCACGAATATTTTTTTCATTACAGTCTTCATCTCCAACCACATTTCAATCGGGCGTTCCCCACACCTTCTCCGGATGATCATCAGTTGATCCCACCAAGTAACTGCATAAGTTGAAAATTCTACTGCGGTAAGTTCTTTCATCAATTATTAAGTTAAATATTTGAATGTATTATTGTATATTTATTTAGTTATGATAATGAAAAAATAATTATTTAAATTTTTAATAGAATTCTATATTAACATCTATATTGACAAAATTTGTTTGAAATTCTAATCCGAATAGAATTATGAAACTCATGTCGTAATAACTTTTAATTTAGTTATGACAATTAGTTATGAATGAATACATTATATTTTCAAACTGTGATAAAGTATCATATTATTTTCATTTTTAAAACAATTAAATTATTCAATATAATATATTAATTGACCGGTGTTAATTTCAATTATACTATTCACAACTATAAAAATATAGTATATTGGATGAAGTTGAAGGGAAGTGTAGTGGAGTGGAACCAGAGTTTCCAAGACAAACACTCGATCCAAACGAATTTGGATCCTCTCCAACTCGCTTCTCTCCATTCATCAAGACTCACAAGAGCTGAAGATTGGGGCTCAAAACAACCTTGGCTTGGGCCAAATCAAATAGGGAGTTAATAATTTGATAGTTGCACAAGTCTCTAGTCACATAAATACTAAATAAGATCCACATTCATGTGAATAGTAAAATCTTGTAAAAATATCAAATTTCACTTGTGGAAATAATAATTTTCAATCAAATAATATCCAAAAACTAATCCTCAACCCAAAAGTTAGCCTCTTACATGCATATATATGGCTGTGCATGCAACCTGCAAAGCAAGCAAAGAATTTGTAGTTTTTAGTTTCATCATATGAAGCAGTGGACAGTTTTATGGGTAGATGAATGGAGCATAAGAATTCATTCCTAAAGAAACATAATATTCATCACCAGGCTGCCAGTAAGTAAAATCTCAAACTACCCATCCCAAAAATGAAGAGACATGACAGTTTTCATGATCATCTTACAACAAGCCGAAAAACAGAAATACAACTTTAGCAACATCTGAAGTTTGTAAAAGTGAGAAATATCAAACAAAAAAATGGTCAAAAGAAGACCATTCAAGTATCTGAAGCAAGGCCCAAGTATTCCTCCCAAAACTTGTGAATAGTATTATTGCGTGGCTATGGTTGCTACGGTTATCCTCAACTAAGTTGTTTATGCACTTTACAAAATCATCTGCAAAACAAGTAAACAAATTTAACAGCGCAGAAGTAAGATACTGCGTTTTTTTAAAATTTATGGTAGATCTTGCAAATGGAATGTAATGTAATCACAACAAAGTAATATATCAAGGATTCCCCTTGGAAAATTTCAAAACTCTAATGCTATCTCTAGCACAGGATAACAGTTTGGTTGACAACCAAGTACCAACCTTCTCAAAAAAAACAAAATTAGAAACTCATAAAATGATATTTACACAATCAATAAGCTAATCAAAACAAAACTATGTCAAATAGGAGTAGATCCTACACAAATTTACACATAATGCTATGCCAAAGAAATACAGTATCTAGCAGCCTCCAAGTATAAATTTCTTAAAGTGATTACTTGGGGTGGGGTTGGAAAAATGTTACTCAACTAACAAGTACTTGAAAGCATCAGAAGAGTATAATCAGGGCTAAAGATGTGTACCTATTGAAAGCATCCTTCATTTTTTCGTCATCTGCAGTTTGGGGAAGGGTTTCTTGTTTTTAGGAAACCTAACCGTAGCAGGACCTCGTGGACCTCGTACATCAGGTGGAGGTTTTTTAGGTATACCCAGAAAAATGGCAACGACATGAGTAGATGGAGAACAGGAGGTGGAGGCCGTGGGGGAGGTGATGGTTTGGGAGGCGAAGGCCGCAGTGGAAGTGAGGGTGGATGTGAGGGCGGAAGAAGTGAGGGCGGTTTGGGAGGTGATGGTGGGGGAGCCAACGGAGGCGACGGCGGTGTGGGCTACGAGGATTGCCAGAATCATAACAGAATTTCTCAATGAATTTCCAGAAACCTTGGCCTTTTCTTTAACTTCCACAGGCATCTTCCCCTTGTCCTTTCCATCAACTTTTTCACCTCCAGTTGTTGATTTTCGTTGCCTTAGGACCCTACCACTGCTGGTTGGGACAGATTCACTTTGTTTCTTCTTAGCCATTAACTCGAATGAATATTGCACACTCAGAAATTGTCCCTAACAGAGGAACCCACACAATCCAAAAGTTCAGTAAAATACAGGAAACTTTCAAAGCATATTAACCATTCTAATATTTGATAAATTATTAACTAATCCCAGAAAAAACAATACTGGAAAGCATAATTGCCCCATTAGCTTTACCGGGCACACAAATTAGCATGTAACTGAAGAGAAAAATAATGAGATGCTAGGAAAAAACAATTCCTAATCAAACTGCTTGTGGTAATTAACTGCAACAAATGTCTAGATTCCATAAATTAAAGAAAACAAACCCTTTAGTGTAAGATTCAATTAATTATTAACTAATCCCATGTCAATGACTACTGGAAAATATGATCCCATTATCGTTACAAAGCCCAAAAACAAATTGAAACTGATATTTAGCAACATATCAGAAAATGAAATTTACCTACTAGCTTATTCAAGACTCAAAGAAACCATTGCAACAAAGTTAAAATCCAAATAGATTGCCAAAAACACATACAACAAAACCCTCATTTCTCAAAAAATCAATAACTAAAAGCCATTCAAGATAAAGAGATAGCAATCCCTTTAGTGTAAGATTCGATTAACTATTACTAACCCCATTACAACGATTACTGAATAAATTAAAACTGATATTTAGCAACATTATAAGAAAATGAAATTTACCTAATAGCAGCAAAGTTAATTAAAAGCCAAATAGATGGCCAAAACATACACTCAGCAAAACCTCATTTGTCAAAAAAATAAATTACAATAAATCATTCAAGAAATTTCAAGGAAAAAAAAACCACCCAATCAAAACCCTAAACATCCTGAATAACAATTACATTGAGAAACAGAACGTTCAGAACTCTAATTAGACAAAGAGGGGAAAAGGGATTTCTGAACAAAACAAACCCCAATCATACTGCTTATCAGAAACTCATACTACTTGGCAAGAAATCATAACAAAGGGTATCAATGATTTTTTGAGAAACTAACAATTTCATCATTTAATTCGTAGAAAAAAATCATTTATAATATATATATATATATATATATATATATATATACAAAAATATAAATATATACAGAAAGAGAAAAAGAAAGCCAAGATAGGGGCAAACCTGAGCTATAGGACAGAGATTTTCAGTAGGAGATGATGTGCTCTGTCTTGAGATGGTCTGACCCTTCAGAAATTTCAGAACCCTGATTACACAAAGAGGGCTTTCAGAAGAAAACAAACCCAATCAAACAGCTTATAAGAAAAACATATTACTTCATTTTCATTTCCCAGAAATGTTCAAGAAATCTATAATTCATCAACCAAAATGGGAAATTATAACAGAGGGTATCAATGGTTTTTTGAGAAACTAGCAATTTCATCTTTTAATTTGTAGAACAAAATTATTTATAATATATACATATATACAAAAAAATACACAGAAAGAGAAAAAGAAAGCCAAGATAGGGGCAAACCTGAGCTATGAAAGAGAGATTTTCAGTAGGAGATGGTGTGCTCTGTCTTGAGAAGAAGGTCTGAGTTCTGACCCCAGATTAGAACTTTAAAAGAGAAAGCAGAAGGCGGGAGAAGCGAAGGTAATTATTTAATAGATTAATTGCATATCAGACCTTGAAGTATACATAGTCTTACACTTTGTACCCCAAAGTATAAATTCTCCCATCTCGTTCTCCAACATTTGATTATATAAGCAAAACCGGAAGTTATACAAGGTTTTGTTCTCAAAATAATGAAATAAAGTACAAATTTTACAATAAATAAAACACTACATCAAATGGAACATGATAATGGGGACGAGTGACTAATCAAAAAATCTCTAATCCACAAACCTTTAGAAAACAATTAATTTTTGGAACTTTGCTAACATTAAATGCTCTGGTTGTGGGTATCATGATGAGTGATTGAATTGTAAGATATGGTATTGGAGCCATTAAGATTTATTTTTAAGTTGTATTTGTTTTTATTTATTTTATTTTATTGGATATTTTAATTATTTTAAATTTATAAATATAAAATTGATATTTCTGCAAATATATTTGATTGATAGTTTTACAAGTCTTTACTCAAATAAGTTGTAAATAGAGCCCACATTCATGGAAAATGTCAAAAATTTCTTGTGTAAATGACAATTATCTATAAACATTTCAATAATCTGTTTGAAATAAATACATTTATACTTGTTTGAACCACAACTTAGTCATGAGGTATAATTCCAATTTTGCTCAAATAGAATAAAGTTTTAAGTGCAACTGTCAGACTTCAAAATTAAAGTCCTAAAACGAGGCATTGAATTCTCAATTGTCTAATTCATTATAATTATTTAATTGAATTATTAAATATTTATAACACATAAAATCATATTTTAATTAATTTTATTTGATTTACTCTCTAGAAAAGAGCTGAAAAATACTAATGATTTAAGAATACAATATGAGTGTCAAAATTCCTTTTTATATTGCATATTATTTTACTTTAAAAAAAACATACAAGGAATCATTAACACTATTTTCTCTGTAATTGAATTTTTTTGTTTTAATTGCAATTTACAATTCTTATCAAGTGATGAAATTATATAGTTTAAAACAAGAGTAATGTTACAGACACAAACTATTCTATAAACATTTTACAAACTATTGATGTGACATACTCCACATCAACTTTTAAAAAAAAAAACAAACAATGTAACACTATTACCTATGCAACACTGCCACATCAGCAGTTTGTAAAATATTTATAAAATAATATGTGTCTGTAGCATTATTCTTAGAACAATATCAATACTAAAATAAAAGCTTTGACAAATGAGTTAGTTGGGTTAATGCGATAATTAAATTTATAATTAATAAATGGAAAAAATATACATTTACATGCAACTTTAATATAAAATGGGTATGAAGTGCATTGTATTATTATTATTATTAGGCTTAAATACGAAGTACTACCCTAAACTATAGACGATTTTCCACTTTGATGATCGACCTTTCAATTTTTTCAATTAAATAATTAAACTATCAATTTTTTTCACTTTAGTTCGATTATAGTTGACACGTCACAAATTGGTGACGTGTCTAGGACACATAGGATATTTAGTACGGATGTGTTTTTCATAATCTTTATTTAATTTATTTTTATCATTTTAATATTTTAAAAGGGCAAAAACGTAATAAAGCATAATAATAATAATAATAATAATAATAATAATAATAATAATAATTAATAAAATCAAACCAAATCAATTTCTCACCCATCTAGTCCAGACTAACGGACTAAACAAAATTAATTAATTAATCAAAATAAAAAAAACCCAATCAATCAAGCTAATCAATTTAACTTGAATTAAAAATGAAATTAGACGCTTTTTCTTTTCGACACAAAAAATACGTACTCAGATATATTAACAAACAAACATCCATTTGACCACCGTGTGGGGTCAATTGATCCCAATCAAATAAATAATTACGTTATAATGTAAGGTAAATTTTAAAAAATTAAATATTATATATAAATCAATTCCACTAAAATTTTGTAAATATATATATATATATGTATGTATACATATGTGTGGAGAAAATGCTAGATTATTGTACTAGAGATGAAATAAAAATGTGACATAGGGAAACCCCCTCTCCCCCAAATGACCGACCACCCCACCCCTCGGCCAAAAAGTCTTTGGTTTTTGCTATTTTTTAGCCAACAAGCAAGAGCCATGTGAAGGAATGATTATATAGTCTTAAGGCTAAGTGTCCTTAAAGGTGAAAGTTGGTAACCTTTTCACCAACTCCATTTTTACCTTTCGATAATACCCCAATTATTGGTTAATGATTCTTCTATAAGTAGGAACCTCCTAATACCTTCCCTCATTTGATAAAAATCCTAAGTGTTGGAAAATATAAGAGATAGAGAGAGTTAGAGAGAAGAAGAAGAAAGTCTAGAAGAGTTTTTGCCATTTTGGTGGTTCAAGAGAAGCTCAAGAAGAAGGAACAAAGGTGGAGAGCTACTTGAAGTTCATAGCCAAGAGGAAGAGAGTCACTAAGAGGTAGGTGCACCACCTAGCTTTATTTTTGTTAAGATAGGTTTTAGTAGAAATGCATGCTTGGTTGTGTGAGGTTTATGTGTTGTGGGATCATGATGGATCCAAAGGTATAAGGATGAGTATTGGAAGAAGATTATATGATATATATTACTTTTATGTAATTTTAGAACCAAATGAACAAGAGAAAAGCATGTGAGCATGAAATCTAAATTAAAATACTTGAAAGCATGAGATGTGATGTTAAGTACTGCCATAAAATGTGTAAGCCTTATATATGATCCGAAAATGTTATGTTGAATCCCTATGAAATACGAGCATAACCAAAGTGGAATTGTCAAAATCGGAAGTAAAAAGAACTATTAGCAAAACAATTGGTAAAACATGTCCAAGTAAGAACCCTAGCTTGGAAATCAATAAAATCTGATTAACTAAAGTGTTAGGTTTTATGAAAATCAAAGTAGCAATCAAATTGCAAAAATTAGCGGAAGCATGATAAAATCATATTTTAAAATTTTTCACAAACCAATTACCCGGATCATCCTTTATGCATATTATTAATTAAACGAAGAATAAGAAATTATGAAATCATACCCTTGTAGAAACGAGCTTCCTCAGTGCACGAAGTTCACCTCCTACTTCTCATGATCTCCTCCTTGAATCTCCTGTAGATTCCTGCCTTTGATCAATGTAAGCCACCCAAGTGTATGGCCTCTATAGGTGATCCACCAAAGAAGAATAATTATCAAGAAGAAGGGGTATATGGCTCAAACCCTAGTTTTTCCTATCTGTATAGAAAAAGGGGGCGTACTCTCAAAATCTAGGAATTACGTATATTAGATATCTGATATAAGACTCCTCTTATAAAGATATCATGTAACCCTATTTTAATTAAAATAAGGTATTATTTATTTAATTAAACTCTTTTAATTAAATGGGCTCCCTAATCCTATTAGGGTAATTAATTAAACTCCTTTAACTAATTTTCTTTCCTAATCCAATTAGGAATAAATGAGAGTACTTATATTAAATTAATTCCTAAACCTTTTAGAAATTAAAATAATAATAATTGTAATAATATTAATAAGACTCCTCTTATTAATTTATATTTAATATTTCTAAAATATTAAATAATAAATATTAAGCTATTTAATTTATTCTACCTTTTATAGTGTGACCCTTTAGGTTCTCCATATTAAACCGGTTGTGAATAAATCAATTAGAACAATTCTAATCTCATTTAAATAAATAAATTAAACAAATAATTTATTTAAATAAATAATATTTATTCTACAATAGGGATAAGCCTCCCTATCGATCAACGACTTTCCAGATAATATAGATTTCAACATTAATCATAAAAGAACCTTTGAGTAAATAGTTACCGTACAATTCAATCCTTCCACCATACAATGTCCCAATTAAATATAAGACATGGAATTACTTTCAAGTCTTATTTTATTTAATTATATGTATTTCGATTCCTAAATGAACAACTCCTAATGAATGCAAATTAGAAACTACTTTCTAATTTCATTCCACCTTGCCAAGGATTCCCTGGGTTGTCATTTATCGAATCACATAGACATCTCCCTTTTACTAGAAGTGGTAGATTCTTTATTGATCATTCATTATCTTCATATATAACTTATTACACCCAAGCATACCCTTTGATATACTCTAAGAGTCTTAAGGAATAAGTCAAAGTGTAATTCATTATATATAAGATACTATGATGATCTCAAGTCTAAGGATCATTTGTACTACTATTACTACAGGAATTCCTATTGATGGTAAGTAAAACTCCATTAGGTATTCCTTAGCGAGTCACGTTCAAAGAATTTATTCTCTAATAAGCACCTACATACTTGCTTTAGTGTCTCCACACAAATGATCATGAGATCAATCATCCTCGTCCCATGAGCAAGACAACGTATGTACCAATCTATCCGGATTCACTAATCCCCAATTTAGTAATCCAATGATTGGGAACTATTTTAGTTTTAAGCTTTCTAAGAATTTAGATCTCATTAGAATGATCATCATCATTATTCTAAAAGCGTTGCTTAAAACTATGGGTTTATCACATATTATTAAAACAAAGACCATGTAGATAATAAATGCCTTTAATAAATAATTCTTTTATTAATAAATAAATAAGATTGATTACACAGTATATGCTTTATCATCATTCATGATTGGCTTGTATGCATAATACTTTCAATCTCCCACTTGCACTATAGCCAATCGCCGTGGTATCTCATACCCATCTTCTCTAAGTGACGATCAAACTGTTGTTGTGTTAACGCTTTAGTAAATGGATCTGCAATATTGTCTTGAGAGTCCACACGCTCCATGGTGACGTCTCCTCTTTCAATGATCTCTCTGATCAAATGAAATCGCCGCAACATGTGTTTGGATTTCTGATGAGACCTGGGTTCCTTAGCTTGCGCAACAGCTCCTGTGTTGTCACAGAATAAAGGCACTGGTCCTTTAATGCTAGGAACCACACCAAGTTCGGTAATGAACTTCTTCATCCAAATAGCTTCCTTTGCCTTCACTTGCAGCCTATGTACTCGGCCTCACATCGAATCAAGAATCGTCATGCTTGGAACTTTTCCAACTCGATGCGCCACCGCTTAAGGTAAACACATACCTCAAACGGATTTATCATCATCTTGGTCTGCGTTTGAAAACTTGAGTCTGTGAAGCCTCTAGTTTTAATTCGCACTCCACCGTAGACAAGAAATACATCCTTAGTTCTTCTTAAGTACTTTAGACATTTTTCAATGCCTTCCAAAGGTTCTTCTCCCGGATTCGACCGATATCTCGCTTGTTACACTAAGTGCATGAGCGACATCCGTCTAAGTACATATCATCAGTATATGATAGATCCTATTCTTTGAAGCATAAGGAATCTTACTCATACGGCTTTCTCTCCTCAGTGTGTCTTTGGGGCTTGTTTATCGGAGAGATGTATTCCATGGCTCATCCAAGATGAGACCTCTTTTGGAATCTTCCATGCTAAACCTTTTAGCATCATGTCAATGTATCGCCTTTGGGATAAGCTAAGCATCCTATTAGATCTATCTCTATAGATCTTTATCCCCAAAATATAGGATGCTTCTCCCAAGTCCTTCATGGAGAAGTGTTTAGATAACCAGATTTTAATTGTTTTGCGACATAGAATATCATTCCCTATCGGTAATATATCATCAACATATAATACAAGGAATGAAATAAGCGCTCCCACTAACCTTCTTGTACACACATGGTTCATCCTCATTTTGATAAAATCAAACTTTTTGATTGTCTCATCAAAACGGATGTTCCACCTACGAGAAGCTTGCTTTAATCCATAAATGGATCGTCAGAAGCTTACGTACTTGATTTGTTCCAACCTTTGAAACAAATCCTCCGGTTGTGTCATATACACATCCTCCTCAAGTTTCCCATTGAGGAAGGCCGCTTTCACGTCCATCCGCCAGATTTCAGAGTCATGGTAAGTCGCAATCGCAAGCAAAATCCGAATGGACTTGAGCATTACTCTCGGTGAGAAGGTTTCGTCATAGTCAACTCCTTGTCTTTGTTTGAAACCTTTTGCAACCAAGAGGGCCTTATAGGTCTCTACCTTGCCGTCTCGCTTCCAGCCTTTCTTTTTAAAGACCCATTTACACCCAATAGGCTTAATGCCTTGGTGGTGAGACCAAAGTCCATACTTGGTTCTCATACATGGAGTCCATCTCGGATTTCATGGCGGCTTGCCATTTCTCCGAGTCTTTACTACTCATAGCCTTGCTCAGTAATTCAATGGATCATCATCATCTATGATGCATACCTCATTGTCATCTTCTATGACAAGTCCATACATGTCCTGGTATCTTTGGTACTCTTCCGATTTACTTAATAGGGTGTGGTATGAGAATGAATATCTACTTGATTAGGTACCTCACTTTGATCTCAGTAGTATTTTGTGGTTCTTGAACTTCTTCAAGATATATCTTACTCCCAATCGACCCCTTCAAGGATAAACTCCTTTTCCAAGAAGGCGTATGTTTTCGCAACAAACACCTTTTGATCACTTGATGATAGAAATAATACCGATGTTTCTTTAGGGTATCCCACAAATCTACATTTGTCGATCTAGTCTGCAGCTTTATCGCTTTTCAAACTTTTTGACATAAGTTTGGACAACCCCAAGTCTTAACATGCTTAAGATTTGGTTTCTCTCCCCGTCCATAACTCATATGGGGTCTTGGGGACGGATTTTGTAGGTACCTTGTTAAGTAGGTATGCAAAGCGATTCTAGGGCATATCCCCGTAAGGAAACCGGAAGGTCGGAAAAGCTCATCATAGATCGAACCATGTCCAACAATGTTCGATTTCTCCTTTCGATATACACCATTCATCTGTGGCATCCCCGATGGAGTCCATTGTGAGATTATACCATTTTCTTTGAGACAATTGAGAAACTCACCACTTAAGTATTCTCCTCCTCGATCGATCAAGAATCTTAATACTCTTACCAGCTTTGCTTCTCAACTTCACTTCGAACTCTTTGAACTTTTCAAATGATTCAGATTTGTATTTCATTAAATACACATATCCAAATCTTGAGTGGTCGCTCGGTGAGTGTAATAAAATAAGAATACCCTCCTCGTAAGCGATTACGTTGTCATAGGTCCACATACATCCGTGTGTACCAACGCTAACAACTCAGAACTCTTTCTCCTTTTCCACTAAAAGGAGATTTAGTCATTTTACCCATGAGACAAGATTCACAGGTTGGATATGATTCATAATCGAGATAGCTCTAGAGCCCATCTTTATGCAACTTGGATAATCTTGTTTCATTAATATGGACCGAGTCTCAAAGGCTACATGAAGGTATAATTAACATCATCTCTTTTCCTTTTATTAGTTTGTTCAATTTGAAATATATTTTCATGCAAGTCAAGTATATAAAGTCCATTTCGCAAATTACCAACACCATATAAAACATTATCATTATAAATGAAACAACTGTTGTTCTTTATTATAATATTAAAACCATCCATATCCAATACAGAGATAGAAATAATGTTTCTAATGATATTTGGAACAAAATAACAATTATTTAAATTAATGAACTTGCCTCAGAGGCGTTGCTAAAAACAATAAGTCCCTCACATACTAATGCAAGAACCTTTGCTCCATTTCCCACTCGTGGACGACCTCATCCTTACTCGCCTTTCTACTTCCGACCGGGTCCCCGCGATATTATTACATATGTGAGAACCACATCCCAGATCCAATACCCAAGTAGAAGATCGACTTTCGTAAAAATTAATTTCAATCATAAACAAACCTCGATTAGGATTCAAGCTTCTCCAAGCTTCTTCCGCTTTTGTTCTCATGAGATAATCCTTGCAGCCTCTTCTCTTCCATGACCTTTATTATTGCAATGGAAGCAAATTCCTTTGCTAAATGGATCAGTTTCTTTGATCCTTCACTTTCGCTTTTCCTTTAGCCTTCTTGGATTTCTTCTTTTCGTAAGATACCTTGGGCCTCTTCCTTTCTTGGAAGAATCATCCACCATTAAGACATGGTTCTTCTTGGATGGGAAATGACCTTCAGCAGTTTTCAACATGTTAAGTAATTCAGGCAAGCTGACATCCAACTTGTTCATGTAAAAATTCACAACAAATTGTGAGAAGGTGTCTGGGAGTGACTGCAAGACTAAATCTTGACTCAACTCCCCATCCATGACGAACCCAAGCTCTCCAAGATGTTCAATCAGATTGATCATCTTTAGGACATGAGTCTCAACGATAGTGCCCTCGGTCATCCGAGATCGGAAGAGCTCCTTAGATATTTCATATCTAGCAGTCCTACTTTGCTCACCATACAACTCTCGAAGGTGCAAGAAGATAAGAGGAGCATCCATGTTTTCATCTCGACGCTGAGCTCGTTACTCATGGATGCGAGCATGATGCATCGAGCCACGATGCATCATCTTGCCACCTGCTTAAAAATAGCAATCTCTTCCTCGTCGGTCGCATCTCTCGCAACTTTTTGCAGTGTACTGGTAATTTAGGACATAGGAAATCTTTTCAAGCGGAGAACAATTCTCGATTCCTTAACCAAATCCGTGTTAGTTCGGTCCGGCCGGTTTGTTAGATCAAGTATGCTACGCAGATGAAATTAGTGAATGTGACATTTTCAAAATTTCGCATGTAAAAAGATAATATTTTAGCAAACATTCATTTATTAATTACCAAAATAAATTAGGTCTTATTTTATATTGGTATCTCCCACTATTTTCTTCAAACTATATTACCTCATATATATAGTTCGGCAAAAATCTAATTAAAGTTTTTGCTAGTGAGAATAAGGATCCCATTTCAAATATATATAGCCTTGTGGTGACACAACAAACTATATATAAATAAATAGGTAGACAACTCCTTGTCAATTACATCAACATGTAACTCCTTATGTTTTGCCTCTTAGATTATTTTGATCAAGTGGTGGCACATCCGAATCAAAATTATCTAAGTTAAGTCCAACCTAGCACTTCCATATATTCAAAAAGAAAAATATCGCCTTTGTGGTGACACAACAAAACAATATTGTTCAATTTTCTTTATAAGCATCAAATGTGATAATTAACATCTTAAATACTTAATACTTGTCTTGTGGTGACACAACAAAACTCATATTAAATATTTAATACTCTATTAATTTTATCATGCTAGAAGGCGACGTTCGATATTCTAAATATCTTTGAACGCTTAAGACTTAATATATAAAAAATTTTGAGGGATTTGTTATTATTTGTCTCATCTTGTTTAGCGTGCATGCAAATATATATATAAAATACGCGTCATATTATTAAACATGCGAAGCATGTTTGCATAATATATAATATATATACTACTAGCATGCACATATAGAATACTATATTCTACCTGGATTGATTATGGACTTTTATTCTAGTTTGGTTCACTAGAGCCACCAAGTGAACCAAAAGGTCAAACCCTAGGGTGCATAGAATAAACATTTAAATATAACTATTACATTTAAACCCGGGCTCCATTACAAACGGGTCTTCAAGCGCTCCTTGATCTCCAGTTCTTCAAAAAAAAAATTCTAACTAATCCTATTACATAAAACTATTTAATTTAAATAGAAACCTTGATCGTGATCAAGGGAAGTACATAGGAGAGAGATAGAATTTACATCAAGAAGAAAACTGTAAAAGACGAGGTACGCATTCCCATTTAATAAAACCCATTCATTCAAACATCCAACTAAAATAAATCCAATCACATTGGTCAATTGTCCATAATCAATCCCATTTATTATCATACATATCATCATATGTATCAATAAATTAAATCATTCCATATATATATGAGTATCATTTAATGGGCAATTTTATGTTGCATGAAATCCAATTTCAAGATTAAAATAAACTCTTTTATTTTAATTATAAAATTATTAAGATTAATATATATATATAACTATTATATATATATAATATACCAAAATCACGTGAAGCTCCTGGCTGGAAAAGTCATCCTGGACAAAATATATATATACCATTCTCGGTCAACGTGATGCCCCCTTGTATTTTAAAAAAAAAAAACAACAACCGCTTTTGCCTATAAGTATCAACCGGACAAAGAAAGTCACGCTTTTATATATATATATATATTTTTTTTTCTTTTCTAAGAATCATGACAAGAGGTGTTTGTATATAAGCATATATATATAATTCTATATTATAACAAATGCGCGTAATAAAGAATACACTAAAAACTTTCAAATTTGTTGAAATGCTTTCCAAAAAAAAATGATTCCGCTTTTTTTTTTTTTCTTTCATAAAATAATAATTTTATACAACAAATTATGCCCAATAAATTATTCTAAATACATACCCGTACATATAGGGAATCAAAATAATTAATAATTCGCATAAAGTTTGGCTCATGATACCACTGTTGGGTTTTATGAAAATCAAAGTAGCAATCAAATTGCAAAAATTAGCGGAAGCATGATAAAATCAGATTTTAAAATTTTTCACAAACCAATTACCCGGATCATCCTTTATGCATATTATTAATTAAACGAAGAATAAGAAATTATGAAATCATACCCTTGTAAACGAAGCTTCCTCAGTGCACGAAGTTCACCTCCTACTTCTCCGCGATCTCCTCAATCTCCTGGTAGATTCCTTCCTTTGATCAATGTAAGCCACCCAAGTGTATGGCCTCTATAGGTGATCCACCAAAGAAGAATAATTATCAAGAAGAAGGGATATATGGCTCAAACCCTAGTTTTTCCTATCTCAGATAGAAAAAGGAGGTGTTCTCTCAAAATCTAGAATTACGATATTAGATATCTAATATAAGACTCCTCTTATAAAGATATCATGTAACCTATTTTAATTAAAATAAGGTATTATTTATTTAATTAAACTCTTTTAATTAAATGGGCTACCTAATCCTATTAGGAGTAATTAATTAAACTCCTTTAACTAATTTTCTTTCCTAATCCAATTAGGAATAAATGAGAGTACTTATATTAAATTAATTCCTAAACCTTTTAGAAATTAAAATAATAATAATTGTAATAATATTAATAAGACTCCTCTTATTAATTTATATTTAATATTTCTAAAATATTAAATAATAAATATTAAGCTATTTAATTTATTCTACCTTTTATAGTGTGACCCTTTTAGTTCTCCATATTAAAACCTTGTGAATAAATCAATTAGAACAATTCTAATCTCATTTAAATAAATAAATTAAACAAATAATTTATTTAAATAAATAATATTTATTCTACAATAGGATAAGCCTCCCTATCGATCAACGACTTTCCGGATAATATAGATTTCAACATTAATCATAAAAGAACCTTTGAGTAAATAGTTACTGTACAATTCAATCCTTCCACCATACAATGTCCCAATTAAATATAAGACATGGAATTACCACAAGTCTTATTTTATTTAATTATATGTATTTCGATTCCTAAATGAATAACTCCTAATGAATGCAAATTAGAAACTACTTTCTAATTTCATTCCACCTCGCCAAGGATTCCCGGGTTGTCATTTATCGAATCACATAGACATCTCTCCTTTTTACTGAAGTGGTAGATTCTTTATCGATCATTCATTATCTTCATATATAACTTATTACACCCAAGCATACCCTTTGATATACTCTAAGAGTCTTAAGGAATAAGTCAAAGTGTAATTCATTATATATAAGATACTATGATGATCTCAAGTCTAAGGATCATTTGTACTACTATCACTACAGAAATTCCTATCGACAGTAAGTAAAACTCCATTAGGTATTCCTTAGCGAGTCACGCTCAAAGAACTTATTCTCTAATAAGCACCTACATACTTGCTTTAGTGTCTCCACACAAATGATCATGAGATCAATCATCCTCGTCCCAACGAAAGCAAGCAACGTATGTACCAATCTATCCGGATTCACTAATCCCCAATTTAGTAATCCAATGATTGGGAACTATTTTAGTTTTAAGCTTTCTAAGAATTTAGATCTCATTAGAATGATCATCATCATTATTCTAAAAGCGTTGCTTAAAACTATGGGTTTATCACATATTATTAAAAAACAAAGACCATGTAGATAATAAATGCCTTTAATAAATAATTCTTTTATTAATAAATAAATAAGATTGATTACACAGTATATGCTTTATCATCATTCATGATTGGCTTGTATGCATAATACTTTCATAAAGATGTTGAAAAGTGATTTAAGAAATTGAATATTGAAGAGAGGTAAGTTTACAATATAGTGAAAGTGGTTTTGAATCCGTTTGGATGTAAAATGAACAAGCTATGCAAGATGGAATCAAAGAAGGTAGAAAATCAAAACATTGAAAAACTTGTCAAAAAGTAATGTCAAGGTAGCGCGCCCCGCACTGCCCGAGAACAAAACTCGGCGCGCCCCGCGCCAAGGTCAAACCAGTATTCTCGCTACTAGAGGTGGCATGGCATGCTGCGCTTTCAAAGTTTAAACCGTATGCATACTGCAACGCCGAGCTCCTTTTCACGCTTAACTTGGATCCCGTCAAACCGGGATTGGTCATGTCAGTGGATAAGGCTCGAAAAAAAAAAAAAAATCCTAAAATAAAATAATAATTAAAAGAATAAATAATTAAAAATATATTAAAAAATTATTTTAAAGACATTAAACAAATTAAAGTAAATTTAATTGTAGATTGCAAATATTCTAATTTCTTTAAGAAATTCCTAAACTATAATTAAACAATTAAAACTAAAAGGGGTTTTAATTGTGAAATGAATGAACAATTAAGATAATAGTTATTTTAAATTGTGAACAATTAAAATGACATTAATAAGTATTTTAATAGTGGTCAATTAATGTAATATTAAGAGTCAATAATTACTTTGACTATGAAATAATATTAATGAACAATTAAATACCCTTGAAGATTATTTAATTATGAACAATCAAGACATAAATAATTATGATGATATAAATGGATATCTCAAATATAAATTAAGATAATAATGAATTATCATATGAAGTATGAATTGTAACTAAGGAAATTACTTAAGAAATAATCTAATAAATAAAGTATGAATACTTTATAAATACAAGAAGGTTTGAATCCTTAAATGAGCAATTAAGATAAAGAAATGTTATCTTATAAATGTGAAGATTAATAGAGAGTGATGAGTAAAACAATAAGTAATTGTTTTGAAAAGTTTAAATTATCTAAGGCTAGTGTGTGTTTGACTCAATTGAGATGATGCTATGAGATAATAGAGATTAACCGTTATGATAACAATAGGTTATTCAAAGGATAAGAAGTCAAGGTCGAAGATAGTCAACGTGTGACAACCCCAAAATAGCCATTCCATCCAACCCATTTTGGGTCGCCAAATACATGGTTCAGAAAACAACTACAACTTTATTATAACAATTGTCGTGCAAAATACAACAACACATATACTGTGAGTTTGGATACAAATATATACCAACTGTGACTCATGTCCCAACCTTGGATAGCACGTCACAATGATACTTTACATAAAGGTATAGTCAAAAACTGTTTTAGAAATTAGAATCTTTGGGAAGTACTCAAGGAAACCTTCGTACATGGGAGGCCATGCGTCTAAGTTATGATAGATATCATATGGCCACAGAATTATCCTTGGTTGACCTAATAGACCCCAAAGAAAAACGAGAAGATTACTATCATATTCTTCCCAATGTTGAGTCTTCTCTTAACATATGATTATCTCCACTGTCTCTAATTGAGAATTATACTCCAAATAAACACCAAGATTATATAGGTAGTGCTCGTAAATATACTCAGCAAGTGGATGAGCACAACCCTGTCTTATGATGACACGAGGTTGTATGTCATTAGACATCTTGTAGGATAATGGCAAAACACCCTTCCAACTTTGGGTTCGCCTCGCCCTATTTGATTCACCAAATATAACTACTAAATGATGTATACAACACTTTTCTATACTGCATAGGGAAAACCTCCACAGCTAGAGACCACCGTTTTATTTCTCCGTTACCCTCGCTCGACCCAACTACACTCTTATTACCTGAAAGGAATTGTGAAATAGAAGGGTGAGCACAACTAGCTCAGTAAAGAATATCATGACTAAAGATAATTAAATTATCAGTAGCCTTCATCAGTAATAAATCAGAGATTTAGAACATATGGTAGATGATAAAACTTTTCAACCATAGTTGCAGCAGAACGAGCAATCCATTAGAAGAGTCAAATAGACCATAAAGTCTATTATCTTCTCCACATTAAAAGTCTACTAACAATGTTTTACACCGGACCTGGTTCCGTCTTTATTATTATTCTGTTGGAACATCCTGTCTGTGTGTTTTACACCGGACCTGGTTCCGTCTTATTATTATTCTGTTGGAACATCATGTCTGTGTGTTTTACACCGGACCTGGTTCCGTCTTTATTATTATTCTGTTGGAACATCTTGTCGGTGCAAATTTTGCCTGACCTGGTTCCGTTATTATTATTCTGTTGGAATAACTCACAAATGCACAGTACCGTATGCATGGTGATTTCTTTTGTTATTCCATTCTTTATTATACTCAAATAAGGTTAAATTTTTAACTTCTATACTCCATGAAAGTAGTAGAATATCCTCGATATTTGCGCTTCATCCAAAGATATCTTTATGGAAATATTCTTCCGATCATTCTTGAATTTTACTCTACAAAGCAAAGATCATGTTGACAATTTGGACATTATTAGTTCTGGATAAATTAATTCTTGAACTTGTTTTATTGAATTCTTATATCATTGTCATCATCCTCATATTTATATTTTTTGAAAGTCATCATGGCACAGTAGTGCATAGATGGACTTGGTATGATTATGACTGTGGATTATTCGGTGTAATCATGACCGTAATGTTACAAATGATGTGGTAAAAGTCCTCATTAGCCCGTAGTGCATTGATGGACAGTTGTTGGCATGATCATGACCATTAATGAATTCACAAATATTCTTGGCCCGTAGTGCATGGATAATTGTGGTCGTGATACTAAAGAATATCCTCGTCAGTAGTGTGGGGTGATTCGATGATGTGGAATATTTATTAAGCCGAGTCTCAATGATAACAGTGATGAAAAACGTTTAAAATCATAAAAGATAGTAGATTTTATTTTCTACTTGACTCTTTTAATAGATTGCTTGTTCCGTTGCAGTTAAACTTGATGTCTATTATATTTTATCAGTTTAACATTGTTGGAGACTAATGATAATTTATTCTGCATTATCTTAGTCATAATATTTCTTCTTTGGGCTAGTTGAGCTCACCCTTTCTTTCACTTTTTCTTCGTGAAATGAGAATATAAATTGGGGACGAGCCTGAAACGGAGTGATGGTCCGAGGATAGAATTAGTAGTCCTCACTACTTTGTGAAATAGTGTGATAATAATTGTAATGAGGACTTCTTTTGAGTTTGTATAATCTCTAGTAGACAATATTTGTATTCAAACTCACAGTTTATGTTTTGTTGTATTGTGCATACGCATGTGTTGTATTAGTAAGTTGTATTTGAATTCTTTACCATGTATCTCAAGACCCAAGATGGGTGATGTGTACCTAATTTTGGGGGCTTCACGGTTAGTATCGAGCTTAGGATATGATCCCAAGCTAAGATGTGAGACTAGAACTAGGAGGGAGAGAGCAGGAAATTCCTTCGCTAGTATGACCTACCTAAGTTTATTTGGTATTTAATTGGTTGGTCAAAGTATATGGATAATATGTTATATGTTAATGAACCTTTGTTTTGTGGCGATTCAAAAATGACAACCGAGAATGTTGAAAATAGCAATGGAGCACAAGAGACCGCTGAGTCTCCACATATCAATAATCGGAGAATGTGCATCAAGAAGGCGGCGACAATCATCATGCAAACAACAACACTTGACCAAATGATGAATGATGGACCTTCGTAGGCTTTATGCAATTCATGCAACATCAAAGTAGAACGGCTCATGTCCAAAATGTAGGTGGAAACATCGGAAACTCTCGGACCAGTCCACTTTAAACAATTCAAGGAGCTGGGACCACCGGAGTTTATAGGAGAGCCAAAACCACTTAAGGCGGAAACATGGATAAAGCAGATCACCATGATATTTGATGTCTTGGGATGCTCTAAGGAGCAAAAGGTTCCCTTCGCCACCTTCATGTTACGTGAAGAGGCAGATTACTGGTGGGAATCTGTAAAACGTACCTAGCCTGACGCACTCAAGATGTTTTGGGAGAAGTTCCAAGAGCTATTCAACGACAAGTACTTTCCCGAGAGTATTCGTCACATGAAAGAAGTAGAGTTTATCAAATTGGAACAAAACAATATGACCGTGTCGCAATACGAGGCTAAATTTGCGGAGTTATCCCGGTTTGCATCCCATTTGGTCGATAATGAGGAGCGAATGACGCGAATGTTTTTAAGAGGTTTGAAACCGGAGATACATCAATATCTTATTTCTCATAAACTGTGTTTGTACTTAGATGTTGTAATAGGGCTCAGTTATTGGAGTGCGGTAATGAGTCAATGCAACTAAGAGAAAGCAAATTGACAAAGATGAAAATACCAAAGGTATCACCATCGTGAAACTACGACAACAAACGTGGAGGGAATCAATATGCTAGAAATGGTAACCACTTCGGTGGTAATCATGGCCAAGACAGTAAAAATGTACATTTAAAGAAGAGGAGATTCAACAATGATGGAAAGACGTCAGCACCAGCACCCATTGTTAAGGAAGGAGAACGACCACCTATCATATGCTTCAAATGCGAAGGAGAGGGACACATCACCCAAATCATGCGATCTTGATGTCCCAAAGCATGTTATAATTGTGGAAGAGAAGGTCACCTAGCCCGATTTTGTCGCTTCACCAAAGACAAGTTCAATTAGGATGGAGGCACCAAAGGCCGTCCCGAAAAATCAAAGCCAAGAGGTCAAGGGATAAGCGTTTGTAGTGACCTCCCAGAAAGCAAGGAACCCGAATGAGGTCATCACGGGTAAGCTTATCATAAACTCTAAATAAGTCTATACCTTATTTGATAACGGTTCTATCCATTCTTTTATTTCTCCTACTTGCGCCAACGATTAAAATTGACTCCGGAGGAAATTAGACTTGACTTATCCGTGGAAACTCCGCTTGGGAGAAACCTTCATTACATCCACTTTTATAAGTCTTGTTTGGTTCAAGTTGGTACCCACACATTACCTGTCGATCTTATTGCATTAAAAATACTTGCATTTGATGTAATTCTAGGGATTGATTGGTTAAATACTCATCATGTAAAAATTGATTGTTTTCGTAAGGTTGTTAGCTTTCATATTCCTAATCAACCTATTATGCGAATTTAAGCAACCAAACCATTAAAATCAATCACTGTCATCTCAAGCCATAAAGCTATTCGTTTATTGAAAAACGGATGTCAAGCTTTCTTAGCTCATGTCACAGATCTAAACAAAAATACGTCACTTTTGAATAATATTTCTATTGTTAATGAATTTCCTGACGTATTCCCTGAAGAACTTCCTGGCCTACCCCCAGAGCGTGAAATTGAATTTTGTATCGACCTTGAACCCGGTACAAAACCCATTTCTAAAGCCCCATATCGAATGTGTGAGAACCCAGATTTTATGAATAAATATTTAATTTTCTCAAAATATTTTTTTTAATATTATGGTGTGAAATTGATATAATGTTATAGTTGTGGGTAGTATTTAAAAATTTTGCAAGGTACGCAAGTTGTCATATAATATTCAATTGGTCAGGGAATATTCGTTTTAACTGGGAATATTCTTTTTGTCAGAATAATAATCGTCTGACAAGACAATCATTGGTGGACCCCATAACGGAGTATTGTCGTAGTAAGAAAACGGCAAATTATCTTATTGTAAAAATAACGGCGGAGGTTTTACCGTCTTTATTGAACTAACCAAAGAGTAAAATTACAAAGAATAATACTGGCGTGGTTGTATAGTAGCACATGGTATTGATTATTGATGCTTACGTGAGAAGTCACCGCTTATACTCGCTTATTATTATTAAAGAATTGTGATCATATCTCTCATATTATCGATTCAATTATTGTCACAAGATCATCCGTGATAAAATGTTATTTTATTAAATCAATAATTGAGATGACAAAGTTATTCATATTATAAATTTCAATATTTAAAATGTCTAGAAGTTCAGTCAAGGAGAGGTTAAATAATCTAATTCATAGGCCAATAGGAGAAATACTTATTGGAAAGCCCCCTCTTTCTTGGGAACGACCTGGTTGATAAATATTGCGAGTTATGATATTAATGATGAATGTTAATAAGAATTGAAGTTGTGTTCGGAGTTGAATTTGGAGACGCGAACGTGATATTTGAGTCCGGAACGTCGAAATTAGTAAAAATAGTCTATAAACACAAAATTTTCCGGAATTCACTATTTGGTCAAAAAGTCAACAGTTGACTTTTTCGAGAAAAGTCAAACTTCAAAATTTCAAAATTTATATTTTTGATAAAAATAGTTTCATTATATTGGAATTATTTGTGTTAGTGAAAATCGACATTTATTTCGATAAAAATTGATGTCTGGAGGTTATATTGACCAATCGGGTATTTAACCGGATAAATGAGCAATTGATTACTATTATTTCACATGATTATAACTATTTGTTCACATGCGATACTATTGATTCACATTCTTGTTACTATTAGGGGAGTTGGTGCAAGATTGATAATACTTGCATGACTAAGTTAAAAATAGAGGTATAGATGGAGGTACTATACTGTAATTCGTATTTTCACATGTCTAGAACTATTTGTTCACATGATTTACTATTAAATCACATGATTTACTATTAGGAGAGTTGGTGAAAGTTTGATAATACTTGGATGACCAATTAAAATGAAAAAAAAAGTTGGAGGTATTGTATTGTAATTTTCCGAGCCCCAAAACGTGCAATTATCGAAACTATGTTTTTCTATCAATAGAAGCTCATTCTTCTTCATTTCTCACCAATTCACTAAAGCTATAGAGCATTTATTATAGAGAGAAATTATAGAGAAAAGCTATAGAGAGAAAATCTATAGAGAAAAAGAAGAAGAGAAATCTACTACCTCACTACTCCTATATCCAGTTTCTTTCAAAGGTAAGGGATATCATTATTGTGGTAAGTGATATTATTTGTTGTACCCGTAAGGGGTGTTATTCTTTCTTATTCATGAAGAGAACTTCTGTTATTCCATTCTTTATTATTCTGTTGGAATAACCTGTAAAAGTGGCATACCCTATACATAACTTCGTGATACGTGGCATACCCTATACTTGGTGAAATCCTTATGTTATTCCATTCTTTATTATTACATTGGAATAACTCTTGTATGTGTGGTTTACCCTATACTTGGTGGAATGACCACATATATCGGTTTATCCAAAACTTGGTGATCTTCTTCATTATTCCATTCTTTATTATTATGTTGAATAACTTTTGTTTATCTCTCAATCTGCATACTTGGTGAAATTCTTTTATTATTCCGTTCTTTATTATTCTGTCGGAATATCCTGTCGGTGTGAATTTCACCTGACCTGGTTCCATATTTATTATTCCGCATTTAATATTCTGTCTGAATATCCTGTCTGTGCTTTACGCCGGACCTAGTTCCATTAATTATTATTCTGCATTTATTATTCTATAGAAATATCTTGTTGGTGTGAATTTCACCTGACCTGGTTCCAAATTTATTATTCCGCATTTATTATTCTGTTGGGAATAACTTGTCTGTGCGGTCTCTATCGCATGCATGGTGAATCCTTCTGTTATTCCATTCTTTATTATTCTGTTAGAATAACCTGTCTATGTGGATTGCTACATGCATGGTGAATGATCCTTTGTATTCATTCCTTATTAAATTATGGAAATGATCTCAGATATCGTGGATTACCGCATGGCGGTGTGAAAATCATTTGCGCTTTCATATATTCTTTCTTATACTCGATGGTTAAAGTTTTGATTTCTATACTCCATGAAATTAGTGGAATATCTTTGATAATTGCGCTTCATCCAAAGATTCTTTTATGGAAACATTTTTCCGAGTATTCTTAAATTTTACTCTCTGAAAGAAGTATCATGTTGACAATTTGGACATTATTGAGTTCGTGATAAATTAACTTATAAACCTTTAAAATTTATTCTTGAACTTTTTTATTAAGTTATATGTCATTGTCATGATGAGTTATGTTGGTTATTATGTGAAAACATGAAAGTTTTTTAGAAATCATAAAGTGTTGAAAAATCATATTTTGGTGAAAACGGAACATGAAATTCAATTGACCATATCTCCTGGTATATTTCGAATTTTTGAGTGAGGTCAAGTCCTAGAGTTAGATCTATGAGTTACCTAACTGATCCAAGTGGAATGGCTGGAAAAGGTGTTGTAGATTTTCGTGTGGACTGATTTTAGGAAAGCACGAAAAACTATAAAATATGAAAAAGGCTGCTGCCACATTTTTGTAAAGGAATTTTAGGCCACTTAATTTATGAGAAAAATTCTGACCTTTTGGAAAATGAAAGTATATGGTATAAAGAACATCGTGTCCAAAAATGAGCTCATTCTGACTCAAAATGAGCAAGTTATGACCATTTTAATATTTAGGTTTTTTTGACGAAAAAATGCTATAATCGGAGTTCTACAACTCCGATGACCATGAAATTTAAACTGGAGGCTCACATTAACATGTGTAAGGTCCTGCCAAGATTTGGGAATTTTTGGAGTTAAATTTGAGGTAGCTAATTTCTTAAGGAATTAATAAGAAATTAATTTTCAAAAATAGTAAACGATCTTTAAAAATTTCGAGAAAAATATATGTTCATTATGGGACTATATTCTCGCTAAATCCCGGAAAAGAAATATTTTTGGGACTAATTTGGTATTTTCATGAAAATAGTTTAATTACGAATATATGAGTTAAATATGTTATGTGAAGTAACAAAGTTGGAAAATAGGATTTTATGGCTTGGAAATCCTATATAAGGTATATGACATTGTTGATGAGGAATTTGATCATTGGTGATGAAATCTTATGAGTATGGCATTCTTGAATGATTAAATGCATTAATTGGTAAAGTGTAAACAATTGAAATAAATTGTTTATAAGTTTAAAAAGTGATTAAAATATTGTTATGATATTAATGATGTTGGATTATGAATTTATTATGTGATTGATAATATTTGGATAAATTTAAAGTCTTTAATATTTATCCTTTTTTCAGTTGATTAATGTTTATATCATTGTCATCATCCTCATGCTTATATGGTGATAAAAGTTATCTTTGACTTACGTGCGAAGATGGATCGCTTGATTATCAATTGTATATCTTTTCGCTTATGTGCGAAGATGGACTGTTGATTATTGAATTGTATATCTTTGGCTTACGTGCAAAGATGGATTGTTGATTATTGGTTTTATTGTTGTATATCTTTGGCTTACGTGCAGAGATGGACTGGGTATGGTTTTGATCAGGGATTATTTGGTATAAGTCATGACCATTGATGATTTAATGAATATCCTTGGCCCGTAGTGCAGGGATGATTCGATGATGTGGTTCATTTACAGGGATAAAACATTATTGGTGGACTTTTAACATTGAGAAGATAATAGACCTGATGGTCTATTTGACTCTTTTAATGGATTTCTCGTTCCGCTGCAATTATGGTTGAAAAGTTTTATCATCTACCATATGTTCTAAATCTTTGAGTTATTATTAATAAAAACTATTGATAATGTAATTATCTTTAGTCATGATATTCTTTACTGGTCTAGTTGTGCTCACCCTTTTTACTTCACAATTCCTTTCGTAAATAAGAGTGTAAATTGGGTCGAGGACAATATGGAAAGAGTGAGATGGTCCGAGATCGTTGAAGTTTCTCAATACATTATAAAACGGCATGACATGCAATATATAATTGCATTAAGGACCTAAGATGTGTGTGTCGTATATTATACGTCACGTAATATTTAATTTTGGTGAACTATAATATGGTGAAGTGAACCCAACTTTGGAAGGGTGTTTTGCCACTATCATACAAGATGTCTAGTGACATACAAACTCGTGTTATCATAAAATGTGGTCAGTGTACATCCACTTGCTGAGTATATCTACGAGCACTGCCTATATGATCTTGGAGTTTATTTGAAACATAATTTCCACTTGGAGACAATGGAGATATTTATATGCTAAGAGAGGACTCACCATTGGAAAGAAAATGATAGTAATCTTCTCGTGTTTCTTTGGGGTCTATTGGGTCAACCAAGGATAATTCTGTGGACATATGATATCTACCATAACCTAGACGCATGGCCTCCCATGTACGAAGGTTTCATTGAACACTTTCCAAAGATTTTAATTTCAAAAATAGTTTTTGACTATACTTTTATGTAAAGTACCATTGTAAGGTTGTGGTCAAGGCACCATGAGAGTTACATACATTGTATTAAAACTCATAGTTAACTGTGGTCGTATTCTACACGACAGTTCAACAGTTGTATAATTAAGTTTGTATTTGTATTATGTACCATGTATTTGGCGACTCAAAATTGGGTGATGAATACCTGATTTTGGGGGCGTCACAGTTGGTATCAAAGCTTAGGGATATGATCCCTGGCTAAGATGTGAGATAAGAACTAGGAGGGGAGAGACGGGGAATTCCTTCGCTAGTATGACCTATCTAAGTTTATTTGGTATTTAATTGGTCGGTCAGAGTATAGGGATAATATATGATATGGTAATTAACCCTTGTTTTGTGACAAAGTTTGAAAATGGCATCTAAAATGTTGAGATAAGAAATAGAGCAAAATAATATGACCATGTAGCGATCTGACGAGGCTAAGCTTGCATGGGTTATCTCAGTTTGCATCCTATTTGGTCGATTATGAGGAGCGAATGACGCGAATATTTCTAAGAGGTTTGAAACCCTATATACGTCAATACATCATCCTCATGTTTATATTATGTTGAAAGTCATCTGTGGCCTGTAGTACATAGATGGACTTGGTATGATTATGACCAGGGATTATTCGGTATAATCATGACCGTAAGGTTATAAATGATGTGGTAAAAGTCATCTTTGGCCGTAGTGCATAGATGGACTTGGTATGATTATGACCAGGGATTATTCGGTATAATCATGACCGTAATGGAAAACACGAATATCCTTAGCCTATAGTGCATGGATAATTCGTGGTCGTGATACTATTAAGCTGAGTCTCAGTATTATTGGTTTTACAGTTGTATATCTTTGGCCTGTAGTGCAAAGATGAACTGTTAATTATTGGTTATACAGTTAGTATCAAAGCCATAACAAAGAGCCCCGAGCCTTTATCTGGTGACTTCCAAGTCTTGGGATGCACCGAAGCCAGACTTTACATAGGGGACGCCGTGAGTAACAGTGGCAAGTTGATAGGTATCATTGTGAGGTGCTATCCAGGTTAAGGGATAGAAGTCACAGTTGGTATAACCATGATTTTTGATGTTTCAGGTAAAGATAGGTGATGTAAATTATCTTATTCCTGGGTGCGAAAAGGAATTCAGAATCACAATTATGATTATGAGTTATTCATATGATTGTGGACAGGAATTGTTGATTGATGTCATAGAGATATGGTCACTGGCGGAGATATTAGTCTAGAACTAGGAGGGAAGAGACAAGTAATATATTTCGCTAGGGTGTGACTTACCTAAGCCTAAATTTTTACTTGATAAGTTGACAATTTGTGATATGTCAATTAACCTTTGTTTTGAAGGTATATTTTAAAAATGATATCTGAAATACAGGAGATGAACAATATGATACAGAGGATATAACCGGGAAGGTACAATTCGAAAAGAAAGCAAGGTATTCTCATCTCTTCAAACTATCAGGTACGTACGTAAATTTCGAGGGCGAAATTCCATAAGGAGGGGAGATTGTGAGAACCCAGATTTTATGAATAAATATTTAATTTTCTCGGAATATTTTTTTAAATATTATGGTTTGAAATTGATATAATGTTATAGTTGTGGGTAGTATTTAAAATTTTTGCAAGGTACGCAAGTTGTTATATAATATTCAATTGGTCATGGAATATTCGTTTTAACTGGGAATATTCTTTTTGTCGGGGAATAATCGTACGACGGCACAATCACTGGTGGACCCCACAACGGAAGTATTGTCGTAGTAATTAAAACGCACGTAATTATCTTGTTATAAAAATAACTACGAGGTTTTACCGTTAATCTTGTTGAACTACCAAGTAGTAAAGTACGATGTCTGCTATGGTTGCATAAGAGCACACCAGTATTGATTATTGATGCTTACGTGAGAAGTCACTCAGCTTATACTCAATTATTATTACAGATGAATGTGTCATCATATCTCTCATATTATTGATTCAATTATTGTCACAAGATTATCTCGCATAAAATGTTAATTTATTAAATAAATAATTGAGATGGCAAAGTTATTCATATTATAAATTGCAATATTTACAATGTCTAGAAGTTCTATCAAGGAGAGGTTAGATAATCTAATTGCGCGCCAATAGGGAGAAATCCTTATTGAAAGCCCCATCTTTCCTAGGAACGACTTTGGTTGATAAATATTGTGAGTTATGATATTAATGATGAATGTTATTAAGAATTAAAGTTGTGTTCTAATTGAATTTGGAGACGCTGACGTGATATTTGAGTCCGGAACGTCGAAATTAGTAAAAATAGTCTATAAACACAAAATTTTTCGGAATTCACTATTTGGTCAAAAAGTTAACAGTTGACTTTTTCTGGAAAAGTCAAACTTAGAAATTTCAAAATTTATATTTTTGATAAAAATAGTTTCATTATTGTGAGACCCCAGATTTTATCAATAAAGATTTAAATTTTGTCGAAATAATTTTTAATATTATAGTGTGAATTTGAGATAATATTATAGTTGTGGGTAGTATTTATAAATTTTGCAAAGTATGCAAGTGGTTATATTATATTCGATTGGTTTGGGAAATATTCGGTTTAGCGGGAATATTCGTGATAACTACTCAATCATTGGTGGACCCTAGCGAAATTATTATCCGGATTGAGAAAACGACAAAAATATTTTATTGAAATAACTACGGCGGAAGTTTTACTGCTTGATAATCGTTGAACTACTCTCAGTAGTAAAAGTACGATGTCATTATGTGGTTGCATAGTAGCACCAGTATTGATTATTGATGCTTATGTGAGAAGTCACTCGGTTTGATTCCATTATTGTCGATTAATAATATGAATTATTATAATGATAATGACGCTTTTGTTTTATTCAGTATTATTAACGTAATAAAACAAAAACATCTTTTATATAAAAAATGTAATACTTTATTAAAGTTATTCTATAAATAGAATATATTATATTTTATTATGCATAGTGTTGCGTAGTGTTTTGCATAGTGTTGCATAGTGTTTGCACAAAGAAAATGTTTTTATATAAATAGAATATATGATATTTTATTTAAAAGATTTTGCTTTAAATATGGACCGCCGATTAAAGTAAATCAATCTGACCGCTTCATGAATTAATTACTATGCATTCTATTTTCCTATAAATAGAAGCTCATTCCTTCATTATTTTCTTACGAATTCAATGAAACTCTAGAGAGAGAATTATAGAGAGAAGCTATAGAGAGAAAATCTATAGAGAAAGAAAGAAGAAGAGTATTCGGTACTTCACTATTTTGATATCCAAAGGTCTTTTACGGTAAGGGGTATTATTTGTTTGTACCCGTAAGGGATATTATTCGTTTGTATTCATGAAGAGAACTTCATTATTCCATTCTTTATTATTCTGTTGGAATAACTCAGATATCTGCCAGACATACCCTATACTTGGTGAAATCCTCTCATTATTCCATTCATTATTATTCATTGAATAACTTGTAAAAGTGGTATACCCTATACATAACTTTTGTATATGCAGATACCCTATACTTGGTGAAATCCTTATGTTATTCCATCCTTATTTATTACATTGGAATAACTCAGATACGCTGAATCCCCTATACTTGGTGATCTTCTTCCATTATTCCATTCTTTATTATTACATTTGGAATATCACATGCATGTGTTTTACACCTGGACCGGTTCCATTGTTTATTATTCGCATTTATTATTCTCTTTGGAATATCCTATCTGTGTATTTTACAATTTGACCGGTTCCATTGTTTATTATTCAAATTTATTATTCTCATTGGATCATCCTGCTTGCGGTGAATTTCAATTTCACGACTCGTTCCGTTATTATTATTACATTGAATAACCTGCCTATGCAAAGTACGCATGCACGGGTGATTTCTTTTGTTATTCCATTCTTTATTATACCTAGTTGGTTAAAACTTTGACTTCTATACTCCATGAAATTAGTAGAATATCCTTGATATTTGCGTTTCATCCAAATATCTTTCATGGAAATATTCTTCCGATCATTCTTGAATTTTACTCTACAAAACAAAGATCTTGTTGACAATTTGGGCGTTACTAATTCTCGGATAAAATAATTCTTGAACTTGTTTTATTGAATTATTATGTCATTGTCATTATCCTCATGATATATTATATTATCTTTGCTTACGTGCATAGATGAACTTAATATGATTATAACCGTGGATCATTCTTAGATAATCATGGCTTGTTATAAATGATGTGATAAAAGTCCTCGTTGGCTGTAATGCGATGATGGATAGTTTTTGGTATGATTATGACCGGGGTGATTCTGTATATAGTCATGACCATTGATAATTTGATGAAAATCCTTGGCCGTAGTGCGAGGATGATTAGATGTGGTGGTTTATTTATTAAAATCGAGTCTCAAATGATAAAAATTGATGAAAACCTTTTAAAACCTAAAAGATAGTAGATTTTATTCTCTACTTGACTCTTTTAATGGATTGCATATTCTGCTGCAGTTAAACTGGTTGTCTATTGTATTTTATCAGTTTAACACTGTTGAAGGCTAATGATAATTTATTCTGCATTATCTTAGTCATAATATTTCTTCTTAAGGCTAGTTGAGCTCAACCTTTCTTTCACACCGTTTCTCTTGTGAAATGAGAACATAAATTTGGACGAGTTTCTGGGAACAGAGTAATGGTCTAGAGGATAGCATTAGTAGTCCTCACTATTCTCGTGAAATAGTGTGATAATAGTTGTAATGAGGACTTCTTTTGAGTTTGTATAATATCTAGTAGACAATATTTGTATTCAAACTCACGCTTTATGTCGTATTGTACACGCATGCTTATATTAGTAAGTTGTATTTGAATTTATGTACCATGTAAGTGGCGACCCAAGATGGGTGGCGTATATACCTAATTTTGGGGGCGTCACAAATGGTATCAAAGCTTAGGGATATGATCCTGGTGAGGTGTGAGATAAGAACTAGGAGGAGAGAGGCGGGGAATTCCTTCGCTAGTATGACCTACCTAAATTTATTTGGTATTTAATTGGTCTCATTCGAGTATAGGGATAATATGTGATATGTTAATTAACCCTTGTTTTGTGACGGTGTTTGAGAATGACATATGAAAATGCTTTGAGATAAGCAATGAAGCACATGAGAGTGTTGATTCACCAAAACAAAAGGTAACGACCAACAACACGATAATAATTATATCGGGTGGCAACGGCTATCGAAACAATGATAACCATCGTGGGGAAATTATCATGCTAAGAATGGTAACCACTTGGTGGTAATCATGACAAAGATAATAAAGTGGAAATTGCAAGAAGAGTTAGCTCAATTTTGTTGTGCACCAAAGTCAAGTCTAGCTGGGACGGTGGCACCAAAGGTGGATATGGACAAAACAAAGTCGTTGGTTTTAAGAAGTGCATTTTCATGACTTCTCAAAAAGCGAGTAAACCGAACGGGTTAGCACGGGTTAGTTAATTATAAATTGCGTAAGTCTATACCTTATAAGATACGGGTTCTACCCATTCTTTTATCTCTCTTGCTTTGCGTTCAACGCTTAAATTTGACTCTAGAAATTAGACTTTGATTTATCTATTGAAACTTAGTTGGGAGAAACCTTCGTTACCTCCACATTTATTAATCTTGTTGTTTCAAATAAACACTTTCACGTTACTCGTCGATATTATCTCTTTGAAAATACTTGCCTTTGAGGTAATTTTTGAAAACGATTGATTAACTACTCATTATTCTTTTTTGTAAGGTTGTTAGCTTTCATATTCCTAACCAACCTCATTATACTGAATTCAAAGTAACCAAATCCTAAAGTTAATCACCATTATATCAAGCCATAAGTAAAGAGCCCGATCCTTTCATTGTTGACTTCCTTGTGTGGAATGCACCGGCCGGACTTTCTCAGAGGCGACGTCGTGGATCAAGATGGCAAGTTGATAGGTATCATTGTGAGGTGTTATCTGTGTTAAGGGATAGAAGTCACAGTTGGTATTAATGTGACGTCTTATCCAAGTCTTGGACGAGAGTAATGATTTTTGAATGATATTTCTATCATTAATAAATTTCTTGGCGTATTCTTGAAGACTTCCTCTAGCCTACCCTAGAGCGTGAAATCGAATTTTGTATTGACCCCAAAGACAAAACCCATTTCTTAAACCCTCAAATATTTCTTCAACTAAAATGAATAGTTTACGTGGTTTATGATGAAAGTCATAATAAAAGCATTGGACTAATGAAAATCATGGGTATTCGTGGTATTAGTAAGTGTTATGATGAGTTATGTTGGTTAGTATGTGAAAACATGAAAGTTTCTTAGAAATCACAAAGAGTTGAAAATCAGATTTTGGTGTAAAACGTAACATGAAATTCAATTGACCAAATCTCTTATTATATTTTGAATTTTTGAGTGTGGTCAAGTCCTAGAGTTAGATCTATGAGTTACCTAACTAATCCAAGTGGAATTACTGGAAAAGGTGTTGTAGATTTTTGTGTCGACTGATTTTAGCAAAGGAGTGCAAAGCTGCAAAAACCAAAAAAGCACGCCATAATTTTAGAGGGGCTGTTTCGGCCACTTAAATTATGAGAAAAATTCTGGCCTTTTGGGACATGAAGGTATATGGTATAAAGTACCTCCTGTCCAAAAATGAGTTCATTCTGACTTAAAATGAGCAAGTTATGACTATTTCAATATTTAGGTTTTTCCGATTTAAAAATGCTATAACCAAGTTCTATAACTCCGATGACCATGAAATTTAAACTAGAAGCTCACGTTAACATGTGTAAGGTCCTGCCAAGATTTGGGAATTTTGGAGTTAAACTTGAGGTAGCTAATTTCTTAAGGAATTAATTAAAATTAATTTTTGAAAAATAGTAATTGAATTTTAAAAATCCGAGAAAAATATATTTTCATTATGGGACTATATTATGCTAAATCTCAGAAAAGAAATATTTTTGGGACTAATTTGGTATTTTCATGAAAATAGTTTAGTTACTTAACATATGAGTTAAATATGTTATGTGAAATAACAAAGTTGAAAATAGGATTTTATGGCTAGAGAATCCTATATAGAGTATATGCATATTTTTTGATGAGGAGGATTTGATAATTGGTGATGATATCTTATGAGTATGGCATTTTGAATGATTAAATGCATTATATGGTAAAGCGTAAACAATTGAGATAAATTGTTTATAAATTTAAGAAGTGATTAAAATATTGTTATAATATTAATGATATTAGATTATGAGATTATTAAGTGATTGATAACATGGGGATATTCTTGAATCTCGGATAAATTATATTATAAATGTTTAATATTTATCCTTTATCTCATTTGATTGATTCTTTATATCATTATCCTCATGTTTATATTATGTTGAAAGTCATCTCGCGTACTCAGAAGTAGTGCATAGATGGACTTGGTATGATTATGACCGAGGATTGTTTCTAATAATCATAACCGTAATTGAAAACACGATTATCTTTGGCCGTAGTGCATGGATAATTTGTGGTCGTGATACTAATGAATACACGATTATCTTTGGTAGTAGTCATGGATAATTTGTGGTCGTGATACTTAATGAATACACGATTATCTTTGGTAGTAGTGCATGGATAATTCGTAGTCGTGATACTAATGAATATCCTTGGCCCAGTAGTGCGGGGATGATTCGATGATATGGATTAATTATTGAAATGAGTCTCAAAGAATGAAATATTAATTCATGGATGTGGTAAAAGTCATCTTTGGTCAGTAGTGCATTGATACACTTGGTATGATTATGACCAAGGATTATTCTAAGATAATCATAATCAGAATGAAAACACGAATATCCTTGGCGAAATGCATGGATAATTCGTGGTCGTGATACTATTAAGTCAAGGCCTCAAAGATTATTGGTTTCTGATTGTATATCTTTGACCTGTAGTGCAAAGATGAATTGTGAATAAATATCTTTGGCCGGATTACAAAGATGAATTTAATGTTTTCAACGATAAAGGTATTCGAGGTATCCTCACCTCTTTATCATACCAGGTACGTACCCTAATTTCGAGGGCAAAATTCCATAAGGAGGGGAGATTGTGAGACCCCAGATTTTATCAATAAAGATTTAAATTTTGTCAAAATAATTTTTAATATTATAGTGTGAATTTGAGATAATATTATAGTTGTGGGTAGTATTTATAAATTTTGCAAAGTATGCAAGTGATTATATTATATTCGATTGGTCGGGGAATATTCGGTTTAGCGAGGAATATTCGCATACAACTACTCAATCATTGGTGGACCCCAGCGTAATTATTGTTGCCGGATTGAGAAAACGACAAAAATATTTTATTGAAATAACGGCGGAAGTTTTACCGCTGATCTTTGTTGAACTACTTTCATTAGTAAAAGTACAAGATGTCGTGTGGTTGCATAAGTAGCACATTACGGTATTGATTATCGATGCTTATGTGAGAAGTCACTCGGTTTGATTCCATTATTGTCGATTAATAATATGAATTATTATAGCGATAATGACGTTTTGTTTTATTCGTATTATTAACGTAATAAAATGCGAAACATCTTTTTATATAAAATGTAATACTTTATTAAAGTTATTCTATAAATAGAATATATTATATTTTATTATGCATAGTGTTGCATAGTGTTTTGCATAGTGTTGCATAGTGTTTTGCACAAGAAAATGTTTTTATATAAATAGAATATATGATATTTTATTTAAAAGATTTTGCTTTAAATATGGACCGTCAGATTAAAGTAAATCAATCGGACCGTTCATGAATTAATTACTATGCATTCTATTTTCTTATAAATAAAGCTCATTCCTTCATTATTTTCTTACTTAATTCACCAAACTCTAGAGAGAGAAATTATAGAGAGAAGCTATAGAGAGAAAATCTATAGAGAGAAAGAAGAAGAGTATTCGTACTTCACTACTTTGATATCCAAAGTGTCTTTTACTAAGAAGGGGTATTATTTGTTGTACGTAAGGATATTATTCGTTTGTATTCATGAAGAGAACTTCGCTTATTCCATTCTTTATTATTACATTTGAATAACTCAGATACGCCAGACATACCCTATACTTGGTGAAATCCCTCTGTTATTCCATTCATTATTATTCATTGGAATAACTTTTGTAAAAGTGGTATACCCTATACATAACTTTTGTATATGCTTACACCCTATACTTGGTGAAATCCTTATGTTATTCCATCCTTATTTATTCTGTTGGAATAACTCAGATCTGTGCTTAATCCCCTATACTTGGTGATCTTCTTCATTATTCCATTCTTTATTATTCATTGGAATATCCTCGTGTGTTTTACACCGACACAGTTCCATTGTTTATTATTCCGCATTTATTATTCTGTTTGAATATCCTCACATCTGTGTGTTTTACACCGGACCTGGTTCCATTGTTTATTATTCAGCATTTATTATTCATTTGGATCATCCCAGCGGTGTGAATTTCACCGACCGACGGTTCCGTTATTATTATTCTACATTGGAATAACTCGCCTATGCTAAGTACCGCATGCACGGTGATTTCTTTTGTTATTCCATTCTTTATTATACCCAGTTGGTTAAAACTTTGACTTCTATACTCCATGAAATTAGTAGAATATCCTTGATATTTGCGTTTCATCCAAAGATCTTTTCATGGAAATATTCTTCCGATCATTCTTGAATTTTACTCTACAAAACAAAGATTCTTGTTGACAATTTGGACGTTACTAATTCCTGGATAAAATAATTCTTGAACTTGTTTTATTGAATTATTATGTCATTGTCATTATCCTCATGATATATTATGTTATCTTTGGCTTACGTGCATAGATGAACTTAATACGATTATGACCAGGGATCATTCGGTATAATCATGGCTTGTTATAAATGATGTGATAAAAGTCCTCAGTGGCCCGTAATGCACTGATGGATAGTTTTTGGTATGATTATGACCAGGGGTGATTCGGTATAGTCATGACCATTGATAATTTGATGAAAATCCTCGGCCGTGTAGTGCGAGGGATGATTAGATGTGGTGGTTTATTTATTAAGTTGAGTCTCAAATGATAAAATTGATGAAAACCTTTAAAACCTAAAAGATAGTAGATTTTATTCTCTACTTGACTCTTTTAATGGATTGCATATTCATCTGCAGATTAAACCGGTTGTCTATTGTATTTTATCGGTTTAACATCGTTGAAGGCTAATGATAATTTATTCTGCATTATCTTAGTCATAATATTTCTTCTGGGCTAGTTGAGCTCACCCTTTCTTTCACCGTTCTCTTCGTGAAATGAGAACATAGGATGGAGACGCCTCGGGAACGAGTAATGGTCCGAGAGGATAGCATTAGTAGTCCTCACTATTCGTGAAATAGTGTGATAATAGTTGTAATGAGGACTTCTTTTGAGTTTGTATAATATCTAGTAGACAATATTTGTATTCAAACTCACGATTTTATGTCGTATTGTACCTACGTCATATTAGTAAGTTGTATTTGAATTTATGTACCATGTAAGTGGCGACCCAAGATGGGTGACGTATACCTAATTTTGGGGGCGTCACAATTATGTTGGAATTATTTGTGTTAGTGAAAATCGACATTTATTTCGATAAAAATTGATGTCTGGAGGTTATATTGACCAATCGGGTATTTAACCGGATAAATGAGCAATTGATTGCTATTATTTCACATGATTATAACTATTTGTTCACATGTGATACTATTGATTCGCATTCTTGTTACTATTAGGGGAGTTGGTGCAAGATTGATAATACTTGCATGACTAAGTTAAAAATGGAGGTATAGATGGAGGTACTATACTGTAATTCATATTTTCAAATGTCTAGAACTATTTATTCACATGATTTACTATTAAATCACATGATTTACTATTAGGAGAGTTGGTGCAAGTTTGATAATACTTGGATGACTGAATTAAAAATGAAAGAAAAGTTGGAGGTATTGTATTGTAATTTTCCGAGCCCCAAAACGTGCAATTATCGAAACAATGTTTTTCTATAAATAGAAGCTCATTCTTCTTCATTTCTCACCAATTCACTAAAGCTATACAGAATTTAATATAGAGAGAAATTATAGAGAAAAGCTATAGAGAGAAAATCTATAGAGAAAAAGAAGAAGAGAAGTCTACTACCTCACTACTCTTATATCCAGTTTCTTTCAAAGGTAAGGGATATCATTATTGTGGTAAGGGATATTATTTGTTGTACCCGTAAGGGGTGTTATTCTTTCTTATTCATGAAGAGAACTTCTGTTATTCCATTCTTTATTATTCTGTTGGAATAACCTGTAAAAGTGGCATACCCTATACATAACCTGTATACGCGGCATACCCTATACTTGGTGAAATCCTTATGTTATTCCATTCTTTATTATTATGTTGGAATAACTTTGTATCGTGGTTTACCCTATACTTGGTGGAATGACCTGTATATGCAGTTTACCTAATACTTGGTGATCTTCTTCTGTTATTCCATTCTTTATTATTATGTTAGAATAACCCTTTTATGCGAAGTACCGCATATTTGGTGAAATTCTTTTATTATTCCGTTCTTTATTATTCTCTCGGAATATCCCGTCGGTGTGAATTTCACCTGACTTGGTTCCATATTTATTATTCCGCATTTAATATTCATTTAATATCACATGCTCATGCTTTTACGCCGACACTGGTTCCATTACTTATTATTCTGCATTTATTATTCTGTCGGAATATCTTGTCGGTGTGAATTTCACCTGACCTGGTTCCATATTTATTATACCGCATTTATTATTCTGTTGGGAATAACTATCTGTGTATGCGGTCTCTATCGCATGCATGATGAATCATTCATTATTCCATTCTTTATTATTACATTGGAATAACTTTGTCATATGGATTGTCACATGCGTGGTGAATGATCCTTTGTATTCATTCCTTATTAAATTGTGGAAATGATCTGTATACGTGGATTACCGCATGGCGGGTGAAAATTCATTTGCAGTTTCATATATTCTTTATTATACTCAGTTGGTTAAAGTTTTGATTTCTATACTCCATGAAATTAGTGGAATATCTTTGATAATTGCGCTTCATCCAGTATCTTTTTATGGAAACATTCTTCTGAGTATTCTTAAATTTTACTCTACAAAGAAGTATCATGTTGACAATTTGGACATTATTGAGTTCAGGATAAATTAACTTATAAACCTTTAAAATTTATTCTTGAACTTGTTTTATTAAGTTATATGTCATTGTCATGATGAGTTATGTTGGTTATTATGTGAAAACATGAAAGTTTCTTAGAAATCACAAAGGGTTGAAAAATCAGATTTTGGTGAAAACGGAACATGAAATTCAATTGACCATATCTCCTGGTATATTTTGAATTTTTGAGTGAGGTCATGTCCTAGAGTTAGATCTATGAGTTACCTAACTGATCCAAGTGGAATCACTGGAAAAGGTGTTGTATATTTTCGTGTGGACTGATTTTAGCAAAGCAAGAAAAACTGCAAAATATGAAAAAGGTTGCTGCCACGTTTTTGTAAGGGCATTTTCGGCCACTTAATTTATGAGAAAAATTCTGGCCTTTTGAGAAATGAAAGTATATGGTATAAAGAACATCGTGTCCAAAAATGAGCTCATTCCGACTTAAAATGAGCAAGTTATGACCATTTTAATATTTAGGTTTTTCTGACCTAAAATGTTATAACCGGAGTTCTAGAACTCCGATGACCATGAAATTTAAACTGGAGGCTCACATTAACATGTGTAAGGTCCTGCCAAGATTTGGGAATTTTTGGAGTTAAACTTGAGGTAGCTAATTTCTTAAGGAATTAATAAGAAATTAATTTTTGAAAAATAGTAAATGAATTTTAAAAATTCCGAGAAAAATATATGTTCATTATGGGACTATATTACGCTAAATCCTAGAAAAGAAATATTTTGGGACTGATTTGGTATTTTTTTCATGAAAATAGTTTAATTACTGAATATATGAGATAAATATGTTATGTGAATTAACAAAGTTGGAAAATAGGATTTTATGGCTTGGAAATCCTATATAAGGTATATGCATATTGTTGATGAGGAATTTGATCATTGGTGATGAAATCTTATGAGTATGACATTCTTGAATCATTAAATGCATTAATTGATAAAGTGTAAACAATTGAAATAAAT
Organism: Panax quinquefolius; assembly: GCA_020205615.1. Lineage (NCBI taxonomy): Eukaryota > Viridiplantae > Streptophyta > Magnoliopsida > Apiales > Araliaceae > Panax > Panax quinquefolius. Next base: position 193,232 of record CM035174.1, on the reverse strand, counting down.
TGTTTATAAGTTTAAAAATGATTAAAATATTGTTATGATATTAATGATGTTGGATTATGAATTTATTATGTGATTGATAATATTTGGATAAATTTAAAGTCTTTAATATTTATCCTTGTTTTCAGTTGATTAATGTTTATATCATTGTCATCATCCTCATGCTTATATGGTGATAAAAGTTATCTTTGGCTTACGTGCGAAGATGGACTGTTGGTTATTAAATTGTATATCTTTAGCTTACGTGCGAAGATGGACTGTTGATCATTATTGAATTGTATATTTTTGGCTTACGTGCAAAGATGGATTGTTGATTATTGGTTTTATTATTGTATATCTTTGGCTTACGTGCAGAGATGGACTGGGTATGGTTTTGATCAGGGATTATTCAGTATAAGTCATGACCATTGATGATTTAATGAATTTCCTTGGCAGTAGTGCGAGGATGATTCGATGATGTGGTTCATTTACGAGGATAAAACATTATTTGTGGACTTTTAATATGGAGAAGATAATAATACACGATGGTCTATTTGACTCTTTAATGGATTGCTTTCGTTTAACTGCAATTATGGTTGAAAAGTTTTATCATCTACCATATGTTCTAAATCTCTGAGTTATTATTAATGAAAACTATTGATAATATAATTATCTTTAGTCATGATATTCTTTACTAGGGCTAGTTGTGCTCACCCTTTTTTGCTTCACAATTCCTTTCGTGTAATAAGAGTGTAATTTGGGTCGAAGCGGGGACAATAGGGAAAGAGTGAGATGGTTCGAGACTGTTGAAGTTTCTCAATACATTATAAAACGGCATGACATGCAATATATAATTGCATTGAGGACCTAAGATGTGTGTGTCGTATATTATACGTCACGTAATATTTATTTTTGGTGAACTATAATAGGGTGAAGTGAACCCAACTTTGGAAGGGTGTTTTACCACTATCATACAAGATGTCTAGTGACATACAAACTCGTGTTATCATAAAATAGGGTTGTGCACATCCACTTGCTGAGTATATCTACGAGCACTACCTATATGATCTTGGAGTTTATTTGAAACATAATTTCCACTTGGAGACAGTGGAGATAGTTATATGCCAAGAGAGGACTCACCATTGGAAAGAAAATGATAGTAATCTTCTCGTGTTTCTTTGGGGTCTATTGGGTCAACTAAGGATAATTCTGTGGACATATAATATCTACCATAACCTAGACGCATGGCCTCCCATGTACGAAGGTTTCATTGAACACTTCCCAAAGATTTTAATTCCAAAAATAATTTTTGACTATACTTTTATGTAAAGTACCATTGTAAGGTTGTGGTCGAGGCACCATGAGAGTTACATACATTGTATTAAAACTCATAGTTAACTGTGGTCGTATTCTACACGACAGTTCAACAGTTGTATAATTAAGTTTGTATCTGTATTATGTAGCATGTATTTGGCTACTCAAAATTGGGTGATGAATACCTAATTTTGGAGGCGTCACAGAATGGCTCCTATTGAACTTCAGGAGTTAAAGACTCAACTGCAGGAATTGTTAGACATTGGCTTTATTCGTCCTAGTACTTCTCCTTGGGGTGCTCCTATTCTATTCGTGAAGAAGAAAAATAGGAGCATGCGACTTTGTATTGATTATCGGGAGTCGAATCATGTCACCATCAAAAATAGGTACCCATTGCCACGTATTGATGACCTGTTTGACCAGTTGTAAGGAGCCAAATTCTTTTCAAAGATTGATCTTCGTTCCGGATATCACCAATTGAAGATTAGAACCGATGACATTCCAAAGACGGCTTTCAGAACTCAGTACGGACATTATGAATTCCTAGTCATGTCCTTTAGATTGAATAATGCTCCTGCTGCCTTCATGGATATGATGAACCGAGTATTCAAGGAATATTTGGATCACTTTGTGGTCGTCTTTATTGATGACATCTTTATTTATTCCAAAAGCCGTGAAGATCATGAGCAACACTTAAAGGCGATACTTCAAAAGCTTCAGTAAATATAAGCTTTATGCCAAGTTGAAGAAATCACGAGTTACGGCTTGAAGAAGTAGCATTCCTTGGGCACATGGTATCAAGTCATGGAATATCTTTGACCCAAAGAAAGATTGAAGTTATTCAAAGTAGGAGCAACCAAAATCGATGGCCAAAAGTCGTAGCTTTCTCGACAGCGGGTTATTATCGGAGATTAAGTAGAAGGGTTTTCGAATCGCTACTCCACTAACTCGGTGACTACTCGAAAAGATACAAAGTTTGGTTGGAGCGAGGAATGTGAAAGAGTTTTCAAGAACTCAAGAGGAGACTCATTTCGAGACTGTTACGACAATACCATCTGATGCGGAGGATTTGTCATCTCATGATGATGCTTGAGGCAAAGGGTTAGGATGTGTTCTCATCCAACATGGGAAAGTCATAGCCTATGCCTCACGACAACTCAAAGAATATGAGAGGAATTATCCTACTCATGACCTAGAGTTAGCAGCTATGGTCTTCGCACTTAAAATTTGGAGGCATTACTTGTATGGTTAGGCATTACTTGATAATTTATTTATCTTTAGTCATAATATTCTTTACTGAGCTAGTTGTGCTCACCCTTCTGTTTCACAATTCCTTTCAGGTAATAAGAGTGTAGCTGGGTCGAGCGGGGGTAACAGGAGAATAGAATGGTGGTCATCATTTAGTAGTTATATTTGGTGAATCAGATAGGGTGAGGCGAACCCAACGTTGGAAGGGTGTTTTGCCACTATCATACAAGATGTCTAATGACATACAACCTCGTGTCATCGTAAGACAGGGTTGTACACATCCACTTACTGAATATATCTACGAGCACTACCTATATGATCTTGGAGTTTATTTGAAATATAATTTTCACTTGGAGACAACGGAGATATTTATATGTCAAGAGAAGACTCACCATTGAAAAGAATATGATAGTAATCTTTTCATTTTTCTTTGGGGTCTATTGGGTCAACCAAGAATAATTCTGTGGGCATATGATATCTATAATAACCTAGACGCATGGCCTCCCATGTAAGAAGGTTTCCTTGAGCACTTCCGAAGGTTTTAATTTCTAAAATAGTTTTTGACTATAACTTTGCTATGTAAGGTGTCATTGTACCTTTATGTAAGGTGTTTGCATTGTGACGTGTATTATCCAAGGTTGGGACATTTTGAGTCACATGAGTCACTGATTGGTATATATTTGTATCCAAACTCATAGCATATGTGTTGTGTTGTATTTTGCGACAACAATTGTTGTAATAAAGTTATAGTTGTTTTCTGTACCATGTTATTGGCGACTCAGAATAGGTTGGGTGAAATGGACCTATTTTGGGGGCGTCACAACAGTTATTGATTTCCACGGTTTGGTTGCTTAAATTTGCATAACAGGTTGATTAGGAATATGAAAACTAACGACCTTATGAAAGCAATAAATTTTAACATGATGAGTAGTTAACCAATCAATTCTTAAAATCACATCAAATTCAAGTATTTCCAAAGAGATGAGATCAATTGGTAATGTGAGGGTGCCTATTTGAATCAAACAAGATTTATAAACAGGTGGATGTAATAAAGGTTTCTCCTAACAGAGTTTCAACAAATAAGTTAAAATCCAATTTCTCAATAGTCAAGTTTAGAATTGACTATTATTTATTTAATTAAATTAAATAGTTTAAGTTATTTATTTAAATAAGATTAGAATTGTTCTAATTCATTTATTCACAACCTTTAATATGGAGAACCTAAAGGGTCACACCATAAAAGGAAGAATATTTATTTAAGAAGTAAATGCATAATCGTATAATAAGTTAAATATATTTAATTTAATCTCTGGTGATAGAATAAATTAAATAACTATTAATAAATTAATAAGAGGAGTCTTATTATTATTATTACTAATTAGTTTCTAAATGGTTTGGGAATTAATTAATAAGCGTACTCTCATTAATTCCTAATTAATATTAGGAGTCATATTAATTAAAGGAGTTTAATTAATTAAATGAAACCATAATCTTAAATTGTTTAGAAGAGGGTTGCCCACATATATTAATAAGAGAAATATTATCATGGATAAGGGTTAGCAATTGTCCCAACACTTGAGAGAGTACTTGCATATTCTATAGAGATAAAAATTAGGATTTTGCCAAATACTCATTTTCTTGAATATTTGTTCTTCCTTGGTGAATCACCTCTAGAAGCCAAACACTTGGGTGGCTAACGTTGATCAAATGAAGGAATCAAACTCGGTGGATTCAAGTTAAACGTGAAAAAGAATTGGAAGAGAACTCATACCTGAGGAAGCTAGTTTTTACAAGTGTATGAATTTGATCTCCATCTCTTTTCTATTTAATTGATAATTAAGCACAAGGTATGATCATGGTGATGGTTTGTATGAAAATTTTAAATTCCTATTTTGTCGCGCTTCCGCACCTTTTATGTGATTTGATTACATAATCGCGCTATGTACAAACCCAATAGATGAGAGTAAGGAGCTTGTCGGAGTAAGCTTTTGCAGGGAGGAAGAAAAGAGCTTTGTTGCGGTTGAAAGTTGAAAATAGGCAGTGTGTATCTCTGATTTGGGGAAGATGGTGTATATTCAAATGAAAACCCTTACAATTTCATGTGTTTCTCTAAATACGGCTATTAAATGGGGCATAATGATTACGAACGTGGGCTAAATTCAATTGTGACGGTTTTCTGTATCTGTTGGGCTGGTTATATTATAAGGCTGATCATTTGGGCTTTAAATTATATACTCTTTTACTAAATGGCCCAGTAACATAAGACTAGGGGCAATGTTGGGGCATAATTGTTAGGTTTCAGGTTCTATGATTGGGCTTAAGTCCACGTGGAGGTAGTCACCCCACGTAGGAGTTTGTTTGGGCAGTTGGAGCACTTTAAGGAATCTAAGATTCCTAATTATATTTAATTACCAACTCATAAGGAAACTGTCAGGATTATTCTGACTTCCTTTCTTTATTGAGATTGTGTTTAAACCCATTAAGGTAACTATCTAATGAGGTTTCCTACTTCCATTAAGGTTAGAGCGCTTCAAGGAGGTGTAATCATTATAAATACTTGGTTTTATTAAGGTTAGTAGGTATACACAATTCATTATTATTACCAGCACTAAATTCCTCCATTGTTAATCTTATTCAGCATGTACTTATTCTCACACCAGAGCTATCACCCAGCGGCCCAAGCCGTCAAGCTTCGCATGAAATCTCGTTTCTGTGCAGGATTGGATGCGCTCTTTGTGATTGAGGCGCGTTGACAAATCTTGGCGTTAACAATACTTCTAAGTTTCTAAAAAAATTGGATTTGACCTTTAACTTTGGAGTAGTGTTATAGTGAACAGAGTTACTAAATTAAATTTGTTTTACACTGCTATTAAGGAATGATGAGTTGTGTTGAGTTGCGCACCCGTGGGTTGGACTACTTTGGGTAAGGCCAAAATTGGGTTGGCCAAAAAGATCCCTACTTTATTGGGCTTCAAAATATAAGCTCAAAGCCCACTTTTTTATGAGTGGGTTTGACTATTTTTGTTCAGCCTACATTAGTGGAACAACTAAATACAAATTTTTTCATTCCATAAAAACGAGTCATTCTATTCCTACCTTAATTCTTGCAATATAAACGTAGCATAAATGTTGATTGGCATAATTCCGAAGAATATCAACATGTGAAAAAATAAACTTCTAATACCATGTAGAATCAATAAAATCTCCAAATTACACTTTAATCCGTAAGATAGGCTTTGACAACAAACATTAAAATTTTAATATATGATTATGGTGGTGGGGTATCATCTAATACTATTTTAAAATATAAAATTGTTATTAATTTTTAAAAGCAAATTTGTAATAATTTCAAACTCAAAAATAAATCGAGAAACAAAATTTTTTGAACATCTTTCCGATGCCTAATACTTCATCTTTTTTAAAATATAAGTTTCGAAATATAAGATTATTATTAACTTTTCAAAGCCAACTTTAAATATTTTTAAATTGAAATAGATTCCCTTCCCCGGCATTTAGCAAAAAAAAAAAAAAGAAAGAAAAAAAATAGATTATCTTAAATACAATCAATGTAATGATAAAACTATTTATAAGATATTACTCATTGTTTCATAATTTTAAATAAATTACCTCAATTTGAAATTTGGAAATATTTTAATTTAACTTTCTAAAGTCAACAATAATAATCTCTAACTTGGTACAGAAAAAAACATATAACTAACAAAGCTCTTCTTGACCTCTGTCAACACGTGTTGGCAGCTCCTCTAACTTGCTCATATATAGTTACTGCTTCTCCCATCACTTGTTCTAAAGACTTAATTCTCGTTTTATTAGATGGGTGATCAGTGTGATTTATTAAATAATCAATTATTTGTATCATTTTTTTCATATAGTACATTACTCCTCTTCTTCTTTGTTGAAATACTTTACGACCATCATTAGTACTTGGTGGTATCCTCTCGGACCACCTCTCCATTTGTGCAAGAAATGATCTAGGGTCATAACCAGCTGAAGCCATTAGCATTAGTCCAATGTAATCTGCTACCAATTCTTCTCTGCAAATAATAATAATAATAATAATAATAATAATAATAATAATAATAATAATAGCAGACAAAAGTCAAAGTAAGGTGAGAGACATCGAATATAATAAAGTAAGCTATTGCACAAAAACGTCTTTTTGTATAATTGTATATAAGAAAATACATTTTCTCCCATGATGTGTATAAAAAAAGTGGTTTATAATTTTTTAAAAGAGTGTTATTTTGAGATACGGCATCATGCGAAATGTGAGACCTCCGCTTAATGTGAGATTAGGACCACTCCATTACATATATCCTTTGATTTATCACAATACACATTAGAGCAAAAATTATGTTGCAAGAGTAAATACACAATTAGCGAACAATTGTTTCTAATGAAACTTGAAACGATACATATTACTCTCACAACAACACTTTTGCTCAACAATATCAACCACTTTTTATATTTAATTTATAATATTCATCATTATACTCACTAAAATTAAATAAATTTATATCAATTTTAAGTTCGTAAAAATTTCTCAAATTTACTTTTAAAAAATAATATATATAATTAGATTTTGTACGGAAGGAAGTTATTCAGATAGAGGAATGTGCAATGGTTGCATAACATGACATTACTTGGTACAAAAAAATATATCATGAACATGATAATTGGACATGAGCTTTTTACAATTTCACTTTATTTGTATTTTGACCCTATTATAAAAAAAAAATGGAGAGGGCGTCAAAAATACAAATATGTGAAGTTGTAAAAAGCTCATGTGCAATTATCATATCCGCATAGAAGAGCTCTACTTGGTAACACTAGCTGATGATCGTGCTTCTATTTTTTAGTAAAATTATTATATTGTTTATAACTTTTGTATTATATTATACTAATTCATTAATTATAATAGCAAAAGATTAATATTGTGTAGGTTGATTTTTATAAAAAAAATTAATTTTTTCCTTCTAAAATTTATAATTTAGTGATGAAAAGTTAAATAAATTTAATTAGCAACTTGCATAGTTTATATATTTATATAATATATATAAATGATAGTATTCAGTTTTAAATTAAAGATTTATTTGGATCATATAGTCATATATTCATCTACTTATTTAATAAGTAAAAACTTATTTAAAATTAAATAGTTATAATTGTATAATATAATAATATAAAATTATTATACAATTAAATATTATTATTATAAAAAATCAATTTTAAAATACTAACTAAATTAAAAAGTGTATGAGAATAAAAGATAGCGGTAAGTACATATTTATAATACTAAGAATATATGTGAAGAGATTTTGGAACCAAATAAAAGATAAAAAATAGATTTTTTTATCTAAATTTAGATTTCATTCTATTCTTAAATTTCAGTATTTAAAAGTCTCTCTCTCTCTCTATATATATATATATATATATATTGACTTAGCTAAAAGTTTTTATTAAATTAGATAAGATAAAAGAAGAACTTTTCATTATGTTTTTGAATTTTGGATACAAAAGAAAATAGAAAACTTAAATTAGGATAGAGAAAAAAATAATTTAAAACTTACTAGTCTTCTTTTGTGTTTTTTTATGTTTGTACATGGAAAAATTTAATTTAAAATGTAGATTACTACTTTATCCTTATATTAAATGTTCTTATGTTTGTGTATAAAGAGCAATGTAGAGACTACAAAAGATTTACTAAAGTCTTTTTATTTTTTGTTTAAACCCGTTGAGTTTTTAATGGAAAACTTTAGTAAGAAAAGTGATCAATTTTTTTGTCTATTTCTATTTTTTTTATAGTTCTTAAAAACTCACAAAAGAAAAATAGATAAAAATTTAAAATTTTCACTGATTTCTTTTCTTTTTTTTTTTTTTTAAAACTTAAAAACACTATGAAAAAAGTATAATTTACTATTGTTTCTAGAATATAACCTCCATTACTAAATCCTTAGTTAATAGTAACGCTTCATTTGTGTATGTAAAATTATTTTCTAAAGTCTTCATTTAAAATGTATTTCAATTTTGAAACGGAAGGAGTTTTGTATTTTAATTTTATTACTTCACTCTATTTTTGTAATTAAAATATTTATAATAAATTTCTTTTTGCCTACTGAAGTCAAATTTTGGACTGCCATATATATATATATATATATATATATATATATATACGTATATATGATCATATATGAGAATAAACAAGATCATATCTCTTCATTCTATAAATCTAGTCATTTAAAAAATAAAGTTCTCTTATAACAACGTATGTTGAAAAAATTTTCTACTACTATACACGCTACACCGTTGAAAAATATGATACTGCCCAAATTTATCAATGTGCTTGCCTGAACGTATGTACCTGAAGGCAGCCAAACTTTGCAGTGAACATAATATTCTAGTCGATTGGCATTAAGATTTAAGGATGTAAACAATCACAGATCAGCCTCAGGTCTCTCATTATTTCCCCACTCAGATGTAGTGAGACCCATATCTACACTCTCCGGATGCTATGATTGTTGAGTGGGAAATGGATGAATGCCATTATGTCGTTGATTCGCGGCACTTCAGACAAGAACCTATACTGAGAACCATTATCTTGTGTGACGACATAAGCATTGGACAAGAATCAGTTTCAATTGCCTCTGTAGTGGATGAAAATCTATTGGGTTCTCTTCCTGTCCTTGAAGATGGTTCTGATAGTCTAACTACTGTATACTCTATGCCTTGGGTTTCTCTTCCATTTTCAACGTACGCTTGAACATGGGAGATTAAAATTTTCAACGACGCCATCATTAACAGCGTAAAACTTTAATCAAAAACAAATTTAAGTTATACTATTCACAAATAACTAGTAGATGATCACTCATATATATATAACAAGATTCAAACATGTAGAGATTTTGTAGATTAAGTAATCAAATTAAAGAAAGAAAGATTCATACCTCATTTTACACCATTTGATGAAGATAATTAGAGGCACAATGTTTACTAAAAGATGAAATATATGAAAGTTAACAACTTCATAATGGGTTTCTGAGATTGAACATACACCATGACCAACCTAATCAAAAAAAAATTTAAGTTATTATTCACAAAAACTAGTAGATGAACTCATGCCCAACATGTTTGAATATTAGTATGTAAGATTTATTTAAACATTATAATTCATGTAAGTTCTAAAACATGTGTAATATATTACTACTCCATCATAACATACCTCATGCCCAAGAATAGCTGCAATAGTTGCAATAGTACTCAATTTCCACGGTAGTGATTCCAATCTGCGTAATCCACAAATATAATAAGCTACAATGATACGGCTATCCACAACATCCGGTTTCCAATTATGTCCTTCAAGTGTGAGAGAAGTATATCTATCAATGAGCACATATTAAACACCTCTTCTCTCATATCGTAGACCTAATCAATTTTTGATGGGTCACCTACTGAAAGTAGTATTGTCGTCGTCATACGCTTATTACCTTCTAACTTTAATCCAACATTCAATGCGTTAATGATCTCTCCAAATATCGACTCCACTTGAATACGTGTAGGGTGGGTTGGGGGAAGTATTTTCCAACCTCCATGTACCCATTCAAAATTATACCAATCTCCTACTAGTATACTCAGAATAGACTCTACTCTCCAAGCAAATGATAAAACGAAATTTGGTGGATTCTTCATATTTCTCGCAACTAGGCAAGTGTTGAAAAGAATGGTTGAAACTATGAAACATAAACCAATCAAGACATTTCTCAGACAGTTTTCATGTCTAACCCACCTAGGTATTATACTAGCAAGTTTATTAATTCTCGAGGAATTACATATTGTTGATCATGATGATCCGAACGACATTGCATTGTTAATCGTCGATATTTCTCAAATCTTCTTCTTCTTTTTGCTCCAATGCTATTTAGATTCACACAAGTCGGGGGGTGCCTGATAATGTTTTGTTCAACAATGACAATCTCCTTTCCAACAATTACAGATCGTTCGGGGGTAAACACATGAGATTTCTATATGCTTGAAACCCAAGTAAAGATACCTCCATAAAGTTAATGGGGAAATATAGTAGACTCTTGCGGTCTGCATATTGGAACGCCGTTAACTCCATTGATCTTATTTATAAGCTACATACATACATGAAAACATATACATTGACAAGTTAGTGTTGAAAAAACCCTTGCAACTAAAACGGTCTCTTATAAATTAAAGACCAAATTACCAATAACACGCCAAAACAAATATTATGCAATCCCACCAAATAAATAAATAGTAATATGAAAATAAGCCGAACACAAGACACCAAATCTTAAATAAAAACTCTCTAAAATTAAGAAGTAAGAATTTTCCGACAAACTACCAAGTACAAGACACCAAATTTTACGTGAAAACCTTCTCTAAAACTAAAAAATTAAGAAGTAAAAATATTAGGACGAACTACAATGAGCACAATACACTAGATTTTACGTGAGCTAAGAGGTAAAAACTACGTGACGTACTCCGAAAAATTCCACTATGATCGTACAAATAATCATTCCATGTTTTAGTACTAAAAACTTGAAATAACAAAAAATTGAGAGAGAGCACAAGAATACTTTAATTTAAATAAAACTCAAATTATTTCACCACTCACCCTTCGAATTAATTAAAGTCTTCAAGCTATTAATTATTCAGAATAACTGCAGATGAATACGCCCAAATCAACCCAAGCTAGCTGTGCTAATAATCCCTCAATTTACTGTCACTTTTCTTTCCGCCGATATATATATATATATATATATATCTCCGAAGATATCCTTTTGATTTTGGAAAGAATCCGGTTTACTTTCTTGCTTTCCATCTCGGTTATTAAAAAAATCCTAATATCTTTAGGAATTAATTCCACCGACCAGTAGGATTAGGCCCCACACATACCAAATTTAAAAAGGAAAAAGAAGAAAATAAAAGTCCCAATTTTATATAAAAAAGTTTTACTGCTGGAATTAGACGTGGGGCTCAAACAAAAATATCCTCCTTTTGGCAGAGGTGGTTATGTGCTAGGGACATATATACCTGAGGTTATGGCCAGGGGCAGGGACAAACCCAGATTTAGGTCTAGCGGGGCGAGCCAAACTGAGCCAAGATAACTATCTCCTTGGGTGCTCACAGCCCATACACCTTAAGTAGCATTCAAGCATCTATTCAGTCTTTCCGTTTTGCCCATCAGACTGGTGATGATATGCTGAACTAAAGCATAACTGCACTCCCAATTGTCGAAATAATGTCTGCCAAAAGGAGCTAACAAACACCCTGTCCCTATCTGTAACAATATTCTGTGGCAAGCCATGAATTTTGTAAATGTTGTCAATGAATATTTTAGCTACTGAGTTGGCAGTATAGGGATGTTGAAGTCCAATGAAATGAGCAAATTTGGAGAATCTGTCAACTATTACCAGTATAATAGTTTTGCCCTCAGAACTAGGCAAGCCCTCAATAAAGTGCATTGAAATATTAGTCTACGTTTGTTGGGAACTCCCAAAGGCTGCAATAATCCTGGATATGGAACACTCAGTTTATGTCTTTGGCAAATGTCACATTCTTTAATCCATGTCTTAATGTGTTCTGTGGACTAGGTCAAGTGAAATAACCTCCAATCTTTTAATGGTGGCCTCAATTCCAGAATGTGCCCCCCAGAGGACTTGCATAATAGTTTTTTTCCTGAGATTAGTTTGTGTTCCAACATATATCATTCCTTTGTACCTTAAGACATTGTTTTGCAGAGTGTAATGAGGCTTGGAATCTGGTTGTATAATCAGCCGCTGTATTACATTCTGAATGTGTTCATCTCCTTCATAAGTACTGATAATACCTTTTTTGTAGGTGCTTTCATAGTCATAGCCCAACATCTTGCTCAGCCAATTTTGTTGCAAAATGTAGTTAACCTTTACCACCATAAAGTACTTGAGGCTCTGATGATATGTTTTGATAATAAAATGACTTCATAGAAAATAAGATCTCCATTGAGACACAGCTTGTATAATTGCTAAAATCACTTTTTCATACCCAGACAAACCCATATGTTTTGGTGCCAAAGCCTTACTCATGGTCTTCCTCCTTGCATTAACACAGCCCCAATTTCCTTTAGAACTAGCATCAGTCTTTATAATGAAAGGTTGGGAAAAATCAGGTAAAGCCAATACAGGAGTGGAACTCATAGTCAACTTAAGTTTGTGGAAAGCTGTGGAAGCTTCAGAATCCCAATGAAACTGATCTTTCTACATAAGTTTAGTTAATTGCTTGGTAATTTCTCCATTATTTTTTATAAATCTTCTGTAGTACCCGGTGAGCCCCAAAAATCCTCCGAGAGCTTTTACAGTTTTTGGTTCCGGCCAATTAATCATGCAAGCAATCTTAGTGCAGAAATAATGTGGCCTAAGTAGAGGCTCTTGGTGGATCAAGCAAGAGATATTGAAGAGGGTAGCTCGTACGGGCTAATGCTAAAAAAAATATAGTTAAAGTTCAAGGGAGATCTTGGTGTATTGAAGAGGGTCGGTCGTATGGGCTAATGCTGAGTATGGTTAAAGTTCAAGGGGGAGCTTGGTGTCGATGTGGATGGAGAGATCACGCATTAAGGAGGACATTGTTGAGGTACCGCGTGATAGTAAAGTCCCACATCGAAACACAAAGAGAAAGATTAAGTACATATATGCTCTAATGTACCATAAACCTAATAGGTTAACTTTTTGAGTCATGATATGGCTTCAGATGTAATATCAATCGTGTTTACAAATTCTGGATATTTCTTCTTTTTTTTTTATGCTATTGAAGTATGGTAATGATCTCTCATGGGGTTTCTCCCAAGCTCCACTGCAATATCTTTAATTATAAACAAAAGTACTTTCTTTATAATATCTTTAATTAATGGATCTCTTACCATTACTCCGTTTGTCACGGTGACCGGTGAGTATTGTGCAATCTCCCCAAGTTACATGAATATGCCAAAAACAAAAACAAAAATATCTTTTTGATGTCGTAATCCTCTATGCTTTACCTCATTGTACACCTTAGTATTTGGCTAAAATATGCACCAGGATTGAAAGATTTTCTTTACAAAATTGCACCTGGTTGCATGAAGTACATAATGCTACTGGAGCAATTCAAACTAAGGTTAGATGTTAAATTAATGGATTATAGCGTCATAGACTCATAATTATCGTGCAAAGCTTCTTATGAGACGAGGCTCAGAGATGTGTATATGTTGAGATGTCTAGTTTACTTGATTTGAGAGCCAAACACGATCATGAGTTTGTCCGGTTCACAAAATAGCCAATGAGTTCAGCAAATAATTATCAATAACAAAATTACATAGCTTGGATCACTTTCAAGTGTACATGAAATTGATTATTTTCTAATTTATTTCATCTGCAGTGAACAAGATCAAACATCCACAATATTGCCTAAACTGAGTCGATAAATAAATATAGTATATATTTAGCTCTGATCACATTGAACATTGCCTTAGAAACTTTGCTCATACGAGTTGATCTCCACAAAAAGGCTGGCCTGAGGATGTAGTCCTGCTTCTTCCAGAGACAAGGAGAGCTTGTCTTGTCCATATACAACACGAGGAAAGTTGTAGAAAAGGGTGTAACTCTCAAGCCTCTAAGCAACCCAAAGAATCGACATAATCATATAGAGATCGTAGTTTTGCAGATGCTTTGAACCTCCTTCCCTTGCGGTGCGCCACTCGGAAAACTCATCAAAATCTAAATCATGTAAGAAAACCACAAACAAGAATCATCAAGGTCAGAAATAATGATATTCTTTTACCAAGGAAAAGTAAAAGATTCAAGTAAGCATATATATAGAAAACTATCCAACTGATTCATGCGACAAAGTTTTTGAACTTCATGTTTTAGGTAGTATTGTAAACTCCACAATTTGGGTTACATGAACTTCAAGTCTTTACAACACATTCTTCAAATAAAAAAAAGGTAAGTTAAAACACAACTAATTACCCGAATGACATCAGACCCTTTTCAGGCTCAGCACCATATGACATGGCTTTCTCCTCATATCTAGCTAATGAAGCTTCTTTCTCAGCAGCTTCACGAGCCTCTTCTTCTTCCTCCTTCAACTTCCTCTCAGCTTCAGCAGCTTACCTTTCCAGCCTTTCTTGCTTCTTCCTTCCTAAGACATTCCCTGGCCTGATGTGGCAGGATACATTGACAACAAAAAAACAATAAAAACTCAACACATTCCTATAAAACGTAAAGTTGTGATAATGGAGCAGAGGAAGCATATTATCTGACCAAACGACAAAAGCATATTAACAAAATTAATAACATATTACAAGTGAGATTATAAAATAGAAAAATGAGATATATGAACTAGTATATATGTTGACTTACATTACCATTTGCCACTCTTTCTTTCTCTTCAAGTTCCTCTGCCTTGTTTCCTCAGGAAGAGCTCATTGGCTTGAGCTTCTATAGGCTGTTTGAGTAAACTTAAATCAAGTAAACAAATCTACGAATTTTGATCAAATAAGGGATATCAATTCTAAACAAACTTAACTTGAGGTAATCCTAATATGTATCACCCAACAGCTAGGGAATTATATCTCAATTCAATACATTGCTTATAAACTCTCAATCCACATAAATATGGCCTAGGGCATCAACATTCCTTGTAAACTCTTACCAACATGTCCTGATAGGATGTGTAAAATATTACAACTGCTGAAAATACTAGTAGAAATATCTATTTGGCGAATGATGGTGATATTTCTTTTGGTAATCTGATTCGGGGACAAACTGGTGCGATAACAAAGAACTCTGCAGACGCCATCCTTCAGGCTCCTTTAGGTACTGTTTTGAGTGTATGTAATCCTGGATACTCATGACCAACTTGGTCAGCCTTGGATCTTCCCGTTGACCAAGTGCATTAAGAAAGTTGCGAGAAATGATATTCAACAACTTCTTAAACTGTGATCTATATATACCAATTTTTCTTCTTGAACCAAAATTATAAAAATATAAAGAATGTGTCAGCCATAACAATTGTCAATAGTTACGACTGATCAATCCGAGACATGAGCAAAGGTAAAAGAATATGTTGGCCTTAACAATGGTTATTAGTTGAAGAGTTGAGCTCGAACAGTAAAGAATGATGGATAATTACCATGCTCAGACATGCTGACCTGCACCAGGGAAATATTAACTACCCATGTGCCACAGTGTTGTTAAGCAAGTGACTATTTTCCAGAAACAACAAAAGGAAAATGCAGCCAAGCTTACCTGAAGAACAGTCGATATCCAGTAAAACCAAATAAAAAGGACAATGTATACCTTTTCATTGTTCTCATAGTTGATATACCTATGTAATTATTTTGAGCATGCTCTTGATCTTAGAAATTAAATACGATTCTCATAAACAAAAGGACTTGTTTCTCAAGAGAATCTAACAAAGACTTGTATACACTAGAAACCATCTTTATTCACAACTATGTTTAAGGTAGCCTGGAGCTTCTATCAAGAAAATAATGAGTTAGCAGCACCCAAAAACTGCGTTATTGCTAAAAATATTAAAACAAGTTATTCATAAGAAGAAAATAAATGATGGAAAAGCTTGGAACCGGTAAAGAACTAAAGATAGCAGAGAAGATCAATAAAATTTTATGATTCTTTCTTTCTCACTCCTTTTATGTTATATATGAATATAAAAAATTAATGAAACATGAACATGGGAGGGAGACGGACAAATATACATTAGAAGTACCCTAAAAAAACTCAACTTTTGTAAATTACAGACGGAAAAAGAAAGCGAGAAATGAAGTAGTATATTTTTAGGTGATTAATATTTACTAAAATGGCCAATGGGTGTTTTACTGCCAAAAAGTGGAGAATCTTCCCATAGTGAACATCAAAGAATGTGTTAAATCTAATTTAAGAATGAAAACTATTATTTCCACATGAAACTCTCACATGGAAGTGAGACCCACTCACTATTCATGTGAAAGGGATCATGTGGAAATATCAGTTCCCTTTAAGAATTAAGACACATATAAAGGTCCTTTTTTGGGAAGTGATGCTACTAGTACTAATGAAGAAGGAAAGAGCATGGGGAAGTGTGGTCGGTGCCAAAAAACACGAGGGAGGGACACGGAATAATATATTGGTGAATAATGAAAGGCCTTGAGCGCCAATTTGAAATTTGAAATTTTGGGTAAACTTATATACTCCTATCCCTTTACTCATCTCCCTTTAATTTTGAAATTTTGAATAAATTTATCGTATCTTAAATTTTTTACAGTTCCGTTATTTTCATTGCAATTTCGTTACTTTTCTTACAATTCCGTCACATTATTGCATAGAATGCACATTAAAACAGATTCATAAGAATTTTATATAAAAATGAAAATTTGCATGTAACTCATAACATTAAGTTCTGAAAAACTTGCCTTAAATGTCCTGTATAACTTCACGCTAATGCGCCTTTCAACGTCTTGAATAGCTTGCTCAAAAGCACAAAACATCCCAAGTAATTCTTGAACTTGTTTTATTGAATAGGGATGGATTGACTCGTGTCAATTAAATAGATTACAGAAGGCAGAGAGTCTATTATTATCTTTCATGATGAATCTCGAACACTTATCAAGTATAGTCTAGCCAACTCGAATAACATAAGTTGTCAATATAAATTCACGAAACAAAAGAAACTTCAATAATATTTAGATAATGAATTCATAAGGGAATTATAAATTCAAGATACAAATTATTCATTTCAAGCTTCAAAAGAAACTTTGATCCAAGATTTCTACTCAAAGAAGAAAGTTAGTATACTTGCAATAAGGCTTGTCATTGAATAAAGTTTTTCAACCAGATGTTAATTATGGAGGAAAGTTGAAATACTTGCCTTCGTGGTGCAAAACTATTGATTCTACGCGATTACGTGAATCCGAAATATTATGTTCTTGAAAACCACCTATTTTACACATAAAGGTCATTACTAGATATAATACAACCACTATATTTCACAAATTCCTTTTAAACTTGTGTTTTTTTTGTAATATTTAAACAACTCACTTTAATTACTATATTTCTTAAATTTATTCCTAATATTATATACTAATTACAATTAATATATCAACTTTTATGCATTTATCAATTTGCTTCCACCTTACATGAACTAACTGTCAAGATGACTACAACAGAAGCAAAACAGTCAACAAGCAGGCCAGGCCAGGCCAGGCCAGGCGCTGCAGCAGCAGCTACCCAGCACTGCCCTGCAACCGAGCCTCAACAGCTCTCCTTTGCTAATTTTTATCTTACAACTCACATCATTAAATGCAACCAAACCTTTAACAGGTTATAATAGGCATGATGTAGTATTTTTAAAAATTGTAACTCAGCTGAAATGGACACTCTAAGACAGGCAAATCAGGAGCCAAAGCTGCCCAGTTGAGACTGTTCAGCGCAGCGCACGCTGCTGCTGCTGCTGCTGCTACTACTGCTCAATGCCAAGTTGCTAGTTTTGTTATTTTATAATTCACAAACCATATATCCAATCAAAGTCAATTTCTAATATGCTATAACTGGTATAGCAAGCTATTTTAGAGAAAATAAATAGCTAAAATGATCAGTTTAGATGGATTTTAGGGAGCTCTGAAACAGCTCTGCGAAAAACAGTTTCAAGCTATGAACCAATATGATTTTTACTTTAAAACAGACTTCCAGCCACACTTAGCTTATGCAAAACATTCCATGTATACTCTATAACATATATGAAGGATACCTTACTCACTACCGTACCTCAATTGCTCATTTTGGTCTTAACAGTTCTATGAAGCATACAATCAAACATGTCATAGGCACAAGCTTTATGGACAGACTTCATAAACCTTTGCACATGTTTTAAACCACATTCTCCTCCCTTATTTCTCCTCATAACAACAACTAAACTCCATCTAACATACAACCCAATTAGCACAGTTATAATACTCTAAATTTTATATAAAACAATTAATTTTTGCTTCAAAAATCAAGATTTTAAAACTTACCTTGCGTTAACAGTTTAATAACCTGAATTGACACTTCTGATTCAGTTAGAACCCTTTCTTTTTGCTGCCCTGCTATCCAAATTATCCAGCTCAGTTTACATTTAAACTATCTTGCTCCATTCCTTGCTCAATTTGCTAGTTTAGTCAACAAAGAAGAGAAGTTTTGATAGAATTTTGGGGTGCAGAAATTCGGTTATCAAGAGGGAGAAGAAATAGATTAAAGATGGAAGGAGAACACTTGTGCTTGGTAAGTTCAGAGGATTTATGATGCAGTGAACGGAACAGATTTTTTTTTTAATCTCAATCATTGCTTAATGCACTGTTAGTACATTACTTTCTTGCCAACTCATGCTTTATATTGGCTTAGTAGCTTAGTTATTCTCCCTAAGAACGACGGCAAAACCTTAATAAGTAGCAGGATACCGCGAACAAGGAGCAAAACTTTTAGTCATACTCTAAGTAAATTCTCTTTAAGATAATAAAATATTTCTAGTCAGATTGTGTTATAAGAGGTTAAATTCCAATTTATCCTTCATGAAGTGATAGATTATCACTTTTATTGTCGATCATACCCTCATGAAGTGGATAACATCACAACAAGACTTGAATCATGTATCAAGATCCTAATGGCACCCTTGATATCAAGTTAACGCATTACTCTGCAAAGTGCTTCGAGCTCACACGCAACATAAAACAAGAATCCCGTTATGGCTAGAGGTCTTTAATGCTATTAGTTAATCATGTGGTGTTCATGTTGATTCATATTTATCTGATCATGTCGTGTTTGATATGAACCAACGTTACATGACACGATTGACAACCATACTAACAGCCTCAATATTAATGATAGGAAAATATTGGAAGAAAACAGAGCGCAGACTTTATACCAAGAGCATGACCCTGAACTTAACTGAGTAAGATAGTGATCCAATAGCAGGACAACAGGAGCACAAGTTTTGAAACATGGTTGATTGAAAATGTTTTCAGGTTATAATGTAAGACGACCGTCAAGACTAAGCTACAAAGTGTCCAGGGAAAAGGTGACAAGCAACGTGGAGCTAATTTCAGTCTCCGGGCAGAAGCTGAAGACCGTTAATATCTTGGGCAGACAACGGTCAAAGCGAGCCCTTTCTTAATTCTTTAAATTAATCAAATCTCCGACTAACAAAAATTTGATGGCTCGACATTACAAGAGATAGAAAAAAAATCTTGTTATAAGAACCCGATAAAATATTTCTTATTTTAATCTTCTTCCATTAAAAACTGTGTTAAAATTGCTCATGATATGATCCTGTTCGAAGTAATAATTTGGTCTCTCAATAAACATCTATTTCTTCAACTGTGTTTGTTTCACTTACATGAAGTTTCAACTGCTTTCCTGTGAATGTCAAGTTGGATAGTTTAATGAATTATTCTGTTTGTCAAAAAGAAAAAAGAAACAAACAAAGATAATGAGACATGTAAAAGGCTGTTTTAAATACTCAGCCATCCTTAAAGAAAGGTTCAATAACTAATTTCTCGATATACCCGTGCCACAAAATTTTGTTCAACAGCCTTGCCTGCATCATCTTCTTGTTATTGTGAGCTTATACCGTCCATCTTATAATTTCTTCTTCAGCTGCAGCATAGCACAAAAAGCATGGAGCACAAATAGCACGAGAGGTTTAGGAAAACTAGCAGAAGCGTTCAGATCTCACTAGTAACGTTCATATTTCGTTGTCCTCCGTCACCAGAGTACATGCCTTATCATTTGAAGCTGCCACTTTTTCGTCCCCAAGATGATTACGAAATTTATAATCAAAACCAGCTTCTTTTAATCCATTTTCTGAAACTTTAAAAAGTTCATTGGTTCTGGATGACAAATCTGTTGATATTTATATTGATAACACACTTCTTAACAAGGCTCCAATATGCTCTTTTTCCTGAATTTGTCAAGTCACCGTTTGATTTAGCCTTTTTACTCGGGTTCCATTCAAAATCAGTTCCAGTAATATTCCACTTTTTTTTTAAACTAAATGCACAGCTAAGTCTAGTCAACAGCTCCACATGTGCAGAAAACAGAACTAAAAAGAATATACTTCCAAAACTAAAAAAATAATAACAAAGTGAATTCACATTCAAAAATGATTTCAATGTATACAACATATCTTTCAATCCAAAACCTTAGTTACAATAGCCCTATAACACGGCCTAAAAGTTTGATAATGTCAATCATCATACACCCTACTAAGTAGGTATCTAAAAAGTGCACGCTACCCAAAAGACCTAATTTACTTTATCATTCCTAATTCCTAGTTCCTTCAAGCATTGACATTCACACCACATGATCCAAATGCACCATATCTCCATAGCAAAATTTCATTTGTGATTTTCCATCACTGTGTCAAACGAAAAACCAAATACATGTGTCTTAATAAGTAGGCACTCAGAACTTGTTCGCAGCAGTACCTAGTACAACTATCTGGTTAAGAAGCTTAAAACACAAACTCTTCCTCTGCTGTTCCATTTGGCAGAGCTCTGTCCTTCATCCCTTGTAAAGCTTCTGCCGTCGAATCATCTATGTCCAGCATGCATTGTAACCGAGACAGTTTTTCAGGCACTGGCTCGCTCTTCAGGTATATAAGGAAGAGATCAGTGAGCTCCTCCGGCACCTCCCATGATAACGGTTTAGATGGTACAGCCTTGTCACAAGCTAACAAATCATTGAGAGACGAAACCTACATGTAGAGAATGAAACAATAAGAATTACTGATCTATGTTCAGATTTACAGTGCTTACTTTTACATGTAATGAACAATAATCCATAAGCTAACAAGTTCATACCACCCCTGAATGGTTTCTCTGCCTCAGTAGTGCCATGCCACGGCCTGAATTAGTGAGTTTGACAACCTACTTTGTGCAAGTTCACGAACAATACTCCTTGCCTTTTTAGAATTGATATTGAGATCCTGCGGAATTTTTTGATAGACTTCCTCTTCATCAAACTCCCCAGTTACAGAGGAGAAAATCTCATCAACAGTTTTCTTGAAGAGGCTCTCGCGTAAGCTCAATGATATCATGCTGTCTAAATCAACTCCAGCTTCCTTAAGTTCTCTTATCTCCTTTATACTAAGCCTCCCTCGACCAACAGCACTTTCCAGGGCAGCCGACATTTTTGTAGTTGTTATACTCTTTATTATCTTTTGAGAATACTGAGAAGGCAAACCCACTTGCTTCTGCAACTCATTAAGCTGCTCAATCCTGGCTTTTGTTAGTTGTCCATCCGCCAAGATCACCTCAGCTTGTTGCCTAAAAAGCCCGCTTTCGGCTAAGCCTCTGTGTACTTCCACAATTTCCTTGTCCGTCAAACCCAGATTCCTCCAAGTCTGGTTTAGCGAACATATTCAGAATCATCCTTCTTTGTGGTGATTTGTGCACCAAAAGGGATCCTGGTTACCTCTCCGGTTAGACAAAATAGCAAGTATGTCTTGTAAAGATCAGTTCTATCCCTTTCTGGGAGGTCATCTTCAAGAGTAATCTCTGTCTGGCTTGGCTTCTCCAAGTTTACCTTGCTTGGTCTTACTTTTCGAAGTGACTGCAGGGATTCCCATTCCTCATCCTCTTCTAATTGTCCTTCCTCCTTAACAAGATCTTCTGATGTAGTATCAGATGATTCTCCTTTAATATCTGCTATCAACTCAGTCACAACCAAGTTGTTGAATGCTATCATCCTTTTAAGTTCTTTTGCAGCCTCCATACGACTCCCAGATGCTCGTGATCGTTGAATGTAGCTGATGAAAATCTTGCGAACCTGCATCCATAATCGAAGTCATTTGGATCAAAGAGAATGTTGATTTCAGAAAAATAATCACAGTATACCATGTGACCCAAACATTAAGTTGTTGCAAGGTGACGTGTTAGCAACCTGCTACTCCCACTCAGACACTACCAAGTAAATCAAAGGAAAAGTAAAAGCAAGTTGAGTATAGATACTCACAGCCTTACTAGCAATAGACATGGCAACCTCCCTGGTTAAACGTAAACCATAAGCAGCCTTCCTCACAGATTGCTTGACATCCGCATCATACCCATTGACTCCTGCAGCAATTGCATCCTTCACAACCTGGAAAAACAATTTTATTTAGAAACTTATTAACAAAAAACCTTATGAGATCTAGAAATGAATTAAGGGTGTCAACACCTATTACTTAAGGGAGTAGATGATCTTGATTAGCAGTGAGCAAACCTATCTAGCCTTGATTTGGGAGATTCAAGAGAGTAAACAAGCACATAAATGAGTTTAAGCTTTCAAGGAATCACCTCAACTATAAATACTGATCTAATATTGTGTTAATCAGTGCTTAAGTTGTTACTTAGCAGAGTGTGTATCATAGAGAATGACAATTAAGTGAAATGGTATATTAAGATGAATGGACGCTTGAAACTAAAATTCAATACCCAAACAGATCTAAGTAATATAATTGAAGAAATCACAATTTATATTGCCTAGTGAAGAATAGAGCAGATTTCAATTCTATTGAATAGTTGTTTGTATGCAATTTTAAAGCCGGGCTATAGAGATATGATATAATCAAGTTGGTTAGAAGTTAATACTACCATAAACAACTACAAATTGGTGTCCAAATCCTTAGTTGGAGGTCAGCTCACTTGCAGAAACAGAGCATTTGTGAATTTGTTGCTTGATTTACTCCTTTCTCTGCGCTGCTTATACTGCTTCCAAATATATATGACCCATGAAACAGAGCATCCGTGAATTTGTTGCTTGATTTACTCCTTTCTGTGCTGCTTGTACTGCTTCCAAATGGTACTGTGGGACTCGCTTTGATGATGTATGAATTGTATGTGATAATTGGAGAGTTTTGAAGAGTTTAGAGAAATTTAATGTAGAGATTAGAAGAAATTGAGACTGAGAAATACAGAAGAGTTAGATCGAGAAAATAGAAGAACTGGAGACTGATAATTGGTTTGATACCAACTGTTAAGCCTCCCACCGGAGAAACTTAGGGAAGAAGATAATGGAGTCAAGAATGAGAACTCCCAACTTTAATTCATTTCAATGTATAGCTCAATACATATATAGATAGATATCACAGGGATTCTCTGATAAATTAAAACAAAAAAACAATTTTTCCTTCTAACTACTCTTATGGCACATGTTGCCTTAATTCTAGAACTATCCTGAACTGGCTATTCCTACTTTACCCCTATATTCTCTGCAATTTCTAACATATATATATTTATATACACACACACACACGCATACATATATGTTTGTGTATTTATACATATACTTCGGGAGGACAGGTGAAGTCTTGACAACAAGCACTCTGGTAAAAAAAGAATTTCTAGAAACCACGACTTTTCTGATTTGCTAAAAACCCGAATGACATGATAGAGTACTCAAAAACAGAAACTGTAAGATTTCTTGTTATCATCTTTGTTGGTCCAAATAGACTACCTCTGGTCCTCCAGTATATCCTCAGGGCAGAAGCAATGCAATGGTCTTTTAGTCTAAAATGTACTCTGCATTAAAAATAATAATACTAACAGGGGGGAAAGAGGGAGCAGAGTATAGTGATTACCTTTTCAAACAAATTGCCACATATATCAGCATGAGCTACTTCCACTGTTTGTCTAGGAATGCAAAGCATAACCTGCAACCTCTCCAAGGACTTAACATCCTCATCAGTGAGCCCTCCATCAGATACAGCTTGCTGAAGCTTTTGTCGGTAAATTTCTAGAAATATATTAAACATGACTACATCAGACCTATTCTTAATATTACAACTAGATAATATATGTAAAATTATGCACAGGTATCAAAAAAACTAAAATATGATTTCGGTTCCTTTTTCTCACCATATATGACTAAAGCAACTCAATGTCAAGATTTCATTGTGCAAAGATAGAGAAAAATTCAAATGCTTTATGTGGCAGATTTTGATCTTAAGGTACAAACGTGTCCATGGCACAAGTCCACCGACTTGACAAGAAAACCAAATCCCAGAGTATGATATGCGTACAAGTCCATGCAGTGTGTTCAAAATAGCAGATATCACATAGTTGCCAGATATTACACCACAGCTTACCATCATGGATCTCAACAGCTTTCTGTGTATCAAAGTGCACTTCTTCACAGAGATTTTGAAGGAAGACTGCTTTGCTATCAGCAGCTTCTAAGTTACCACTAGTTACCGATTGAGCGAGACGTTTACGATATACTTTTTTGAAGAAACATCCAACATAATGGATTCTGCCTCTCTTTCACCTAAGCCAAATATATTCCTCAATTGGTTCAATGCACTACAGAAAGAAACCAAAAATAAAGCAAAATTAAAAAATTAGCACTTACAAAAATATTATGCATAACAAGCGTCCCAAATAAAAATCCCAGTAAAAAGCAATCCGGAGATCTTGACATTTAAAACATTGAACGATAATTCTACATAAATTTTAAGGAAAAGCAAATCAGTTTTAATATAAAAATAAAAAAAAAAATATTGTTTTTTTTGGGTCAAGGGCACAGGTTTGCAATTCTTCAGAATGATAATGAAGGGATTTTTGATACTCTAGGTTTTAACCTGTATCTATATTATTAGAGATTCGCTAACGGGCTCATTTAGAACTTCATTTCAATTATACAGCATTATTAACTTTAGAAAGTTCTTTTGTTGAAGGATTTCAGAAATTCTTCTCAAAGTAAGGGTTTCTCACTTTCTGTACTTTTGTGAAAAGCATAAGCAAGCAAGCAAGCATTATATGGACAATTGAAAAAGAGCCGAGTGATAATATTTCTTAGCATTTGATTGCGCATTTTGTAGATTTAAATGGAGAGCACACTTTAGGAGCCTATTGTAGGTATCTTCTTTTGGAAGCCTCTTTGTCTAGGGTGGGTTTTGGGTTCCTTCATCCATAACCCATAAAAGTGCCTTTTTATTTGCATACTGCATGTGTGCTAGGGGTTCTCAGAATATCCTGAATATTTATAAAAAACTTATAAATATGATATTAAATGACAAGATTATTATACTGTAATTATGAGAACGAAATTCTTATAAGTAAGGGTGAATGTAATCTCCCGAATATTTACAAGGCTAGAATATAAAAAAAATCCGAAAAAAAGACGCAAAAACACTATTCATAAAAACGCTAAATCACTATTCATAAAACGTTAAATCAACTTTGGGAAAGTCAACATTTTTGACTAACCAGATTAGTTAGAAAACCCAACTAAAAGATAAACTAAGTTGGATTAACCAAACTAGGTGGAATTTGGTTAGGTTGTAGAGAAAGTGAGGGCATTATGGCCATTTAGGAAAGCTTATATGCATATAGCTTATGTATGTATAGGTTTTTTTTTTTTTGCTAAGTTTGTTTGTTGTATAAATGGGACCAAAAATACATTGGCTAAGGGGCATACCCCAGGAATATAGCTTGATCATCTAATAACAGGCCAAAAGATGGAGTTATAGGATCAGTGAAAAAATCACAATTTACAAAAGCCAGTAACAATAATATTGACAAAAAATGAGTAGCCTTAATAAAAGATTTAGCCTGAGATAGCCTAGATTTAATAGTAGTAATTACATGTATATAGTTTTTTCCTTGATTAATTAGTTGGCAAATGAGACTTTGCTTCCTAAAATGTGTTGTCCGAAATTGTGTTGTGTGGTGAATGGATTTATTTGCCTGTCAAAAAAATAATAAATTTCAGCATGTACTTCCTTTCTTATAATGGTGCTCCATCGAAATTCTTCCCCGTGAGACTCTAAAAGTGCTTCTAATGAGACTTGAGGCCTTCTCAGGTTTTCTCCTGCTCCTCTCTTTTCTGCTCATTCAATTCTGTATTCAAATTTGAACATTTTTCACTCAATTCTTTAATAAAACATATTTATAAAGCCCAATGAATCCATTCTACAGCCATCAAACTGGTCCGTCCAGACCAGCAACTTATCATTCTTCTTTCAAATTTAGCTTTATTTCACTTAGATTCACTTAGATTCTAAGAGAATTCCTAACGATAAGCATCCGTATACAGCTATCCACATTTTGACTTATAAGCATACTGCAATCATTCTATGAAACAAAAAGATCCGCATTCCATGTAACATTGGTTTGAGCTTTCATCCTAAAATCAACCCTAACTCATTCCATCACAAAATATCCCAAGTCCTTAAACCTGTAGCACATCTTTCATTGATTTATGGAAGCTTTAAATCCCTAATTAAGGTTTGTCATGCATCATGGAGAAAGTAGATTCAACTTGGTCACATAAAGCAAATTTCATGCAATGAACTTGTGCTGAACCACTAACAAACATGGCAAACTGTAAAGATGAAGTTAGGAAATTTATTCAATATTCATAGAGAAATTCCCAATAAAGCAAGAAATATCAAGTATCAATTTCCAGAAAGTGTAGACGCATTGCATTACAGTTTGCAAGTCTTTTGATGCAACCTTTTCTGATTAGTATGCCAATTTTATGAGAAAGTATATCAAATGGAAACAAACTACAAGAGTAAAACATTTAGAAAGTAGAAAAAACACAAGAAAAATCTTCTTCAACTTTGAAATATGTTCATAAATAAGGTGATGCACAAAAGATGAAATTGACCTATATATATTATGTGTTGATGGGATGAATAGGGAGGATGAAATTGACTGTGTGACCTTATCTTCTTCCATGCGACCGCTTGACAAGGAATCTGTGGCATATGTTCTATACAGGAGCTTTAAGTCGTCCATCTTTCTCTCACCATCATACTCACCACCTAAGCAAAATTTATGTTAAATCCAACTGTCAGTTCAGGGCACCTCTACAACTGAACACTTATATTGTCCATGAGGAACAACGTAGCAATAGTTTAGTAACATCCATACCTAGCAAAGCAACTGGTCCAAGCCCACAAGCAAAGCAACTGGCATCCGGATGCTTCTTCAAGGCGACAAGTAATGTATTAAAATCCAGTATCTTATCAAGTTCTTCTATAGGATGCCTGGTTTGCCTGAGGGATAAACCCATATTTTAGATGGTATAATGAAACATAACTTGTATCGTGGGAAAAAATTGAAAAAAAAAATCTGCAACCTCAAAGGATGAGCTTGCGCACGTGGTCTTTTACTACCAGTTCTTATGGTAAATTTCATACAATTATGTTATAAGAATTTATTCTTTCCATTGTGATGATAAACTTTTATGGCAGTATTTTAATTCCAAAGAACTATCAATTAGTTTTGTAATTTAGGGTATAATAAAGAGAGTGCGTTTTTCCCTTGAATCAAGTAGTTGCGAACTTACGCTGCTCTTGTCCTTGACTTCAGTGTTAGAAGGGCTGCCGATATGTTTTCCTCGACAACCTTTCGTGTATGATCCCTAAACAATTCTCCAGCAAGCTGCAAAAACTCAAACATACTATATCAAACAACTACAAAGCATCAATGAGCTCACAGCTTAATAATAACAACGTGATTCATAGGTTACCTCATCAGAAAGTCTATAGAGTTTTTGCTTCTCTCTCAGGCTAATAAGCTGTTTCACATCAATATCTGCTCGATACATCAACTCTTGTTACAAAAAGTCTTAGAAACAGCAAGTTTGTAAACTCAGATGAAACACGGTAAGATATTACCATTATAAAAGTATAGCATCATCAACATTTATTGATGTTAACTAAAAGTAAAGTTAGCATAAAATGTATAATCAAAGCATATGCATATTGTTCAAACCTAGCTAAGCACATCTAGGTATATCACTTTATCAAAACTTTATCTATCAATCTACGTCTACAAAATATGTATATATCCCTCAATCTCTAAAAACCTTACGATCCGAACCCAAGGCATCTCCATCTCTTCTAATGAGTTAATTTCTCTCATCATTCTACGGCTCCTGTCATCAATTGTAAAGTTCTTTGATTCGATTGTGTAGGGTTTCTTTTGTTCCTTTCAATCGTATTGTGTATTCATGTTAATTGTATTATATGTACTTCAATTGTATTGTTTTTCATCACCAATTTCTGGGCATCTCTTGAGCACAAGTATATTGTTTCATAGAACAGTCTCTCATCCCACTCGCAATAGGTTAATTCTCCCAAATAATAGGTTGCTTTTTTCTAGAATGGCTGTATGAGTTTATGTTGTTCTCTCTGGCCGTCTCTCAAGGAATCATTTTTCTTTTACAGACTATACAGGATAGCTCCTCAATATCACTGTGGCTTACCCATTATACTGAAATTAGTGTCACTCTTAGCATCAAACACATTTGAAGAGTCCTCAGTCGACAACAAAACGAAGAGGGGCAGAAAATAAGATAGGGATTGATCCATGAGACGTCGTCGTCGTGGATGATTTGCTATTTAGTTATTTATTTACCGGTGTCTATTTATTTATTTAGTTCGCGACCTTGTTATTTATTAGTTTATTTCAGTATTATATTATTTATTTAGAGGCCTAATTGTTAATGGGCTTAGGATTATTATAGTTTCTTTTTATTATAAATATGTAAGTCATGATAGATTATTGGACACACTTTGATATTGAAAATTAATGTTTTATTGGTTGCGATCAATATTGTTTTCTCCCATCCGCGGTTGAGAAATCTTAGGGGTAGTGGTTCTCCCACGGTTGAATTACCCTAGCTCGTTAATTTTTATTACCAATTCCTAATTAATTACTTTTGTCCTACATCAAATTGGAATCAGTCTAATTTTGTACCTTAGGAATTGTTTCAAAGCGTTATCAACGCCGGAAAATCTCGTCAGTACCCTAGCCCACAACCATTATTATGCTGCCACCCACACTCGGATCGAGTTACATCATCGCATAGCATCAATCGCAACCTCAACACCACAATAGAATCCCCTCAAGACGCTGCTCTAACCCACCAATAGAGCCACCCATCATCGCCGACCAAATTTGTCGCGCAAATAGAGCCAAACCTTGGGAAATAATTAGTT
The DNA here is from genome assembly GCA_020205615.1 of Panax quinquefolius. Classification (NCBI taxonomy): domain Eukaryota; kingdom Viridiplantae; phylum Streptophyta; class Magnoliopsida; order Apiales; family Araliaceae; genus Panax; species Panax quinquefolius. The sequence continues at coordinate 163,676 of CM035174.1, read as the reverse complement.
CCCAATTAGAACCCTCAAGCATTCAAACAACGCAACCCACAAATCGTTGACCCCAAACACTACCCAACCCATCCATTGTTGCGACCAACCCAACCCATCCATCATCGCGACCATCCTAACTCATCCCATCGTCACACCACCAACGTCCGCAACCCATTTCCGATAAGCACAAATAAAAAAAAAAGCGTGAAGAGCGGCAGGAACGAAGTGGGCAAAAGAAGAAGAGGAGAAAGAAGTAAAAGCTAATAGAGAAGAGAAAGCAATTTGATTGCAGCCAATAAAAGATTAATCTTCAATATCAAACTTACATATTTATAATAAAAAAAACTTTAATAATCTTAAGCCCATTAACAATTGGGCCTCCAAATAAATAACTCGATACTGAAATAAACCAATAAATAGCAAGTTCACGAACTAAATAAATAAATAGACACTAATAAATAAATAGCTAAATAGCGAATCATCCACGGTCAATGGTTAGACTGAGGTTGTTAATAGAAGTCTAGGTGATTTGATACGTTGTCTTGTGGGTGATTATGTGTCTTGGGATAAGATTTTACCAATGGGCAATGGTTGAGTTTGCATATAATAGCTCGATTAATAGTTCGACTAGAGCAAGGCATTTTCAGGTTGGTTATCAGCCTAGAAAACTTGTTGATTGAGCTCATCTTCCCATTGCATATAGGGCTAGGGAGTTTGCGAGTCCTTTGCTTTTGATTTGCATGTCAACGATTCATGATTTGCATCTTTGAGATAAGAGAATTAATTTGAGCAATGAAAGTATCAAGAGTTTAATGAGAACAATCGAGTGATGCTTGCATCATCATGCCAAGAGATTTACCTCCCGAAATGTGAAAGAAAGTGCATGCTAAGAGAATGGGTACATTTCGAGTTCAAAAGAAGTTTATCGCTAATGATCTTCCGAGTGATATAGGTATTGGTCCTGTATTCAATGTCGAGTGATATGGGTATTGGTCATGTATTCAATGTGGAAGACCTTACTCCTTATCATTGACCTTCTGATTATTCCACCACCTCTTTCACTTCTATTTCTTCCTTGTTCCTCCTTCACCTGTTCCATCCGTACCTCCTATTGATCCTACACATCGTACAACAGAGGTTATTGAGGATGAGTTTGATGAGCAGGTTGGGTCGACCAGGCAGGGTGATTACTGTCAGTTTTTGGTGAAGTGGCACAACATGCCTCCGAATGATTGTACATGGATTAGTGCTAAAGAGTTCCATCGGCTTGATCCATACCTTTTTGAGAGATATGAGGCTTTCACTTCGTTAAACTTCATTTTTGCAGTCGGGGAGAGTTAATAGGGATTGATCCATGAGACATCGTCATCGTGGATGATTCGTTATTTAGTTATTTATTTATCAGTGTCTATTTATTTATTTAGTTAAATGGACTTGTTATTTATTGGTTTATTTCTGTATTGGGCTATTTATTTAGAGGCTCAATTGTTAATGGGCTTAGGATTATTAAAGTTTCTTTTTATTATAAATATGTAACTATGTAAGTCATCACAGATTATTAGAAACGCTTTGTAATTGAAAATTAATCTTTTATTGCTTGCGATCAATATTACTTTCTCCCTTAGCGATTGGGAAACCCTAGGGGTGTGGTTCTCCGTAGTAGAATCACCCTAGCTCGTTAATTTTATTACCAATTCCATTAATTACTTTCGTCCAACATCAAAATATAATGAGAAACACACAGAGAGGGGGGGGATGGATGGATAGAATGGAAAAACGAAAAAAAATAAAAGAGACCACAAATCACCAGACATAGTTTTTGGGTATCCGAAGTCTCAGTCCTTCCTTTTTTTCCCTTCTATCATTTAAGATGCTTCTTTCCCTAAGTTTATTAAAGTTTCATGTTGAGGTTGTATCATTTAGCTTTGCTCTTTGGATTCTTTTTGTGAAGTGCAGAATCCCTCAAGACGCTGCTCCAACCCACCAATAGAGCCACCCATCATCGCCGACCAAATTTGTCGCGCAAATAGAGCCAAACCTTGGAAAATAATTAGTTCCCAATTAGAACCCTCAAGCATTCAAACAACGCAACCCACATATCGTTGACCCCAAACACTACCCAACCCATCCATTGTTGCGACCAACCCAACCCATCCATCGTCATGACCAACGTCTCAACCCATTTCCGATAAGCACAGATAAAAAAACGTGAAGAGCAGCAGAGGAACGAAGTGGGCAAAAGAAGAAGAGGAGAAAGAAGTAAAAGCTAATAGAAAGAGAAAGCAATTTGATTGCGACCCGATAAAAGATTAATCTTCATATCAAACTTACATATTTATAATAAAAAAACTTTAATAATCTTAAGCCCATTAACAATTGGGCCTCCAAATAAATAACTCGATACTGAAATAAACCAATAAATAGCAAGTTCACGAACTAAATAAATAAATAGACACTAATAAATAAATAGCTAAATAGCGAATCATCCACGGTCAATGGTTAGACTGAGGTTGTTAATAGAAGTCTAGGTGATTTGATCGTTGTCTTGTGGGTGATTATGTGTCTTGGGATAAGATTTTACCAATGGGCAATGGTTGAGTTTACATATAATAGCTCGATTAATAGTTCGACTAGAGTAAGGCATTTTCAGGTTGGTTATCGACTAAAAACTTGTTGATTTAGCTCTCTTCCCATTGCATATAGGGCTAGGGGTTTTGCGAGTCCTTTGCACAACGCATTCATGATTTGCATGCTGAGATAAGAGAATTAATTTGAGCAATGAAAGTATCAAGAGTTTAATGAGAACAATCGAGTGATGCTACAACATCATGCCAAGAGATTTACCTCCTGGAATGTGAAAGAAAGTGCATGCTAAGAGAATGGGTACATTTCGAGTTCAAAAGAAGTTTATCGCTAATGCATACGAGTTGGATCTTCCGAGTGATATAGGTATTGGTCCTGTATTCAATGTCGAGTGATATGGGTATTGGTCATGTATTCAATGTGGAAGACCTTACTCCTTATCATTGACCTTCTGATTATTCCACCACCTCTTTCACTTCTATTTCTTCCTTGTTCCTCCTTTACCTGTTCCACCCGTACCTCCTATTGATCCTACACATCGTACAACAGAGGTTATTGAGGATAAGTTTGATGAGCAGGTTGGGTCGACCAGGCAAGGTGATTACTGTCAGTTTTTGGTGAAGTGGCACAACATGCCTCCGGATGATTGTACATGGATTAGTGCTAAAGAGTTCCATCGACTTGATCCATACATTTTTGAGAGATATGAGGCTTTCACTTCGTTAAAATTCATTTTTGCAGTCGGGGAGAGTTGATAGGGATTGATCCATGAGACATCGTCATCGTGGATGATTCGTTATTTAGTTATTTATTTATCAGTGTCTATTTATTTATTTAGTTCGTGGACTTGTTATTTATTGGTTTATTTCTGTATTGGGCTATTTATTTAGAGGCTCAATTGTTAATGGGCTTAGGATTATTAAAGTTTCTTTTTATTATAAATATGTAACTATGTAAGTCATCACAGATTATTAAAAACGCTTTGTAATTGAAAATTAATCTTTTATTGCTTGCGATCAATATTACTTTCTCCCTTCCGCGATTGGGAAACCCTAGGGGTAGTGGTTCTCCCGTAGTAGAATCACCCTAGCTCGTTAATTTTTATTACCAATTCCAGTTAATTACTTTCGTCCAACATCAAAATATAATGAGAAACACACAGAGAGAGGGGGATGGATGGATAGAATGGAAAAACGAAAAAAATAAAAGAGACCACAAATCACCAGACATAGTTTTTGGGTATCCGAAGTCTCGGTCCTTCCTTTTTTTCCCTTCTATCATTTAAGATGCTTCTTTCCCTAAGTTTATTAAAGTTTCATGTTGAGGTTGTATCATTTAGCTTTGCTCTTTGGATTCTTTTTGCGAAGTGCAGAGTGTGCCGAAAACAGTCAGGATCAAGCCAGTGAGCCTGCTGACAACAATAGGAACAAACTGAAGTCCCTTTGTCTGCTAAAGGTTCTCGATTTTGGGATTTTTGCTATATTTTATTCTTCCAGTATCAGAACATTTTTCCACATTAAAAGTTTATGTAAGGATCATTTCATTATCGAAATTGTTATTCACAATTGTTGAACTTTTGGGGTTTCTAATTTATTTAGCTTCCAATCATTATTTACTTGAAAAAAATTATTTGCTGAGACAATTATAAATCATGATATTCAATGAAACATTGTTGGTTATTGACTTGTTTTTGGGCCAACTACTTTTTAGTATAGAAATTATCTGAGACAATATAATACATAATGCTAAAGCAACCATAGACAGTTATTTACCTCTCCCAACTGAATTTAGCTTCGAGACATACAACCGCTGAGCATTATCACGAACAGCAACCTCAACCTGATGGACAAAAAGAGATGAACACAAAAAAAAAAAAAATACAAAGGCATAATAAACTGTGCAGGATCACCATCGGGTGATATTTTGAAAATACTTGCTTGGTCAGTATCAATTTTAATAAATTTAAATTGCAGAAGATGATAATCGGTGCCAACATCATGGTCTCCACAAAGGGACAGCACGACAAATGGCAATATATTTATTAAAAAATAAATTTAAAAAAAAACTTTAAAGGTAATGTATAATATTTGAGTACCTGGGCATCAGTAACCTTGAAGACACGCTTCCAAGGTAGAAGGAAGGTTGATGCTTCACCAAAAACAAGAGTTGAAACATATATCAGCTTCTGAAATGCCTGCATGAAACAATAATGGTCAAGCCCCATATATGTGTTTACAGTCCCAAGGAGCCCAGTAGATACTGAAATCATCATAAGAAAAACAAAATCACAAGTAACATACCCGACGCTGCTCTATATCACCATCACGATCGCCAGTTTCAAGCCTTTGCCTGAAAATTAAGCCTACCAATCTAAGAAGCCAAAAAGGTAGAAGAACTAAGGAACTTAAAACCTATTCTGGGAGGCATTTTCATATTGAGCATAGCAACAAATATGTTCTGGAAAAATACCTCCATATGCATGGAAGCAGCATCTGGGTCATCGATGCCCAATGCATTTTAAATTTGATAATAGCTTCAGCTTCATCACCTCTAAGAGCTTCACTTCCCGGAGGAAGCACAGCAGAAACATACCTTACAAAGCAGAGCTTCCAATATGTCAAAGGACTTCAAAAATAATTTGAAACATAAACTACTTACTCCATTGATGCTCGAACAATAGCGACTAAATTAACAACAATAGAGCCAAAAAGAAAAGCACTCTGCATAGGTGGGAAGAAAATAGCATAACAAGGGGAAGTACAAAAAGAAGTTAAACTCACAATCCATGTATGCCAAACATTAATGCCCCCAATAACTTTTACTTACCGACAATATATATCACTCAGTTATGAATTGAATGCCTCATTCCGTTTGCTAACACCGTATCTGAAAGGTAAATCAAGAAGAAGAGGGAGGAATAAACATGATGAGAAAGAGACAACTAGCCATGGTAAAGGAAATTTGAATATTTCAGCAAAAACACACACATATGAAGAGAAAGAAAGTCAAAGAACAAGCTTAGATATACATACATTGTAATAACCATGTCCCACATGGAAATATGTGGGATGAAGTGATGGACTGAATTGTATGTAAGGTCCTAAGTCCACTATCAAGGTCCAAGAAATACAAATAACTTGCCATAAATTTTTGAGTAAGAGTGCTCTTCTTGGGACAATAAATTAAGCCTTGACATAAGCTTGCTTCTGGCTCGAGTTAAATATAGTATCAGAGCAAACCAAGTACTATGACCTTATGGTACTCTACTCACTGTTACCCATGAGGGGACATGTGGCACAGAAGCTTGGTGAATCCCTAGGAAAATAATAGTAAAGGTAGCAAATATAAGCCCCAAACTAGAAGGGTGTTGGGATGAGTCTATCAAGGACGTCAAGGAATTCAGTTAAAGGAGATTGTAATACCTCAATCTCAAATTGAAACATGTGCAATTGACTGAATAGCATACAAGTTCTCAACTCTAATACAAAAGAGTACAAATAACTTACCATATTTCTAAGTGGATTGTGGTGGCTCGAGATGACAGACTTGGGACAATGATAGAATCTTAATCTAGTCTCAATTAAAGCTTGCATCATTACAAATGGTACCAGTCTACCAAACATGACCTAGGAGGTTCGTACTACAACCGTCAGGCACTTTACTCGTTCCCACAGAGGAACGCGTGCTGCAAAAACTTGATAAATCATGTGGGAGGTAAGCAAAAGATGGAGTTGATGTGAATCCCACTATAAACGGGTTATAGTAGAGTGTGCCTAGTTTGCCTAACAAGGATGTCAAGAATTTAAGTGAGCAAATTTTAATACCTTAGTCTAACACTAAAGAAAATGTCGAACGACTGAATTACAAACAAAATCTGAACTTCAATATCAAAAATATATTTAAGTTCTCATGATGTTTGTGTGTTAGTGGTGGGCTACAATGAGCCATGAGCTCTTAAAACAATATTAATGATTAATATTAGATGTTATGTATAAGATAATCTGAGGGTGGGGGAGTGACTATCCTTAATTTTGTATAACCTTTGTTACTATTAAGGGTATATAGGTAAAGTGTTGGTGCCCACCTTTGAAAAAGAAAAGAAAACTAGGTTTAGCCAAAGTAAGACATGTGAATGCATCACTGCCTCGATAGTCTCTTCTCTCAAGTCTCAACCACTCATCCGCTTCAACCCTAAATCTCCTCGACTCCATTGGTCATCTACTTCTCTGAATATTCAACACTTGAATTACTCCAAAACTATCACTAATTAGAAATTAATCAGTTAATTTACCAAATCTTCTCTAAGCTCTCTTTCTCTCTCTGTGACTTCTCGTTTCAATCTCCATTGACAAATGTAAAGGTATTCTTCATCTCTCTCTCTCTCCAATCTATTCTGGTGTTAATTTTTATTTCATGTCCCTCTTTATGTTGTCTAAAAATCCTTTTCATTCATCTATTTCCTTGTCCCCAAAAATTGTAGGCTAAATTTTCAAATTTTAAATTAAATGTGTGTGTGTGTGTGTGTATATATATATATATATATGAGAAAAATTGCACAACTATATATTCTTTTATATTGCTTATTATTGCAGTTCTCAATTACAGAAATACTATTATTAAAATTCTTTGGTTTTTTTATCAAGATTCAAACTGATTTCCGAGTCATGGACACAAGCAACAAAGAAATCGCACAAATGAGTGTTGAGACAAAGACAACAAAGGTGAATACTGACTTCCCCAAATTTAATTCCAAATTAGATTATTCAAGCCTATTTTACTTTATTGGCGATAACTACCAGAATGGCCAAAAGATTATTTTTTCTAAGCCATGTTTCATTCTAGTTAGGATATATAAGTTTTGTTTTAAATTGATTTTATACATGAATTGTTTATAAATGTTTACGAGGATTTATTTATGATTTGTGTTTGATTGTGATCTTGTGGACTTGAATTTGGGTTTTTTGAATCAGATTGAATAATTTTTTTTATAAGAAAGAAACATCTTTGATCCGCATCCGCACCTCATTTTGTTGAATCTGTTCAACTGTCAACTAATAATGTCCAGAGGAACCTAATCGAAGTGTCCCATCACAAAACCAAAACCTGATAGTAGAACTAGAATTTGACGCGGATTTATTTGCTGTTGATCCAGGTTTAAGGAATCCCATTTCTAGCATTGCTAGTAATGCTTAGCAAGAGAGAGTATTTGAATGGCATACTTAGTTAATTGCCCTTATCACCCAGAAGTCAAAACTTGTTAACTTTCCTCAAACAGATTTTCAGGAAAAAGCCAAGATTTAATCCACAGTACTGATTTTGTAGTCGGTTGTAATATAGTGAATTTAAGAATGCAGTGAATCTAATACACAGTAAAACATACATATATATGGGTAATATAGGTATATATATACACACACACACATATGATCACTTACTTTTTAGCAATGGCTTGTATATCTTCCTTCTTTAAAGAAGCAGGATCATGGCAACAGGCCACATAATTATGCAAATTAGCTGCAGCAACCTCAGGAACAGAAGAATTTAGGGCATAGGCAGCACCAGCACCAGCAGCCCCAAGAGCAACAGCTCCAGCTAAGCTGGCATTCCGGGTACCCCCAAAACGGAGGCCTAACCCATACCCAGCTGCCACAGCACCAGCAAAAATAAGTATGGAGCTGACTATTCTGACAGGTGGTGACATAGCGTCGACTATGGATAGAATTCCGGAGAGCTCTTTCTTGCCACCGAATAAAACATCGGGAGGAACTGAAGTGAGGGGAGATTGGTCGGATGAAGAAGAGCAGCAGACTGTGGAGATTTTTATTCGGTATCTGCATCTGTGCCAGTGATGATGGTGATGATTTGTAGAGAGAGAGGTGTGGGGATTTGGTGATAATGATGTGATACGGTAAAAGTGCGAGGTTGAGGAATGGAGAGAAGAAGAAGGTAGTCGGGTGCGTGATGAGAATTGAGGGGCTCATGGTGTTTTATTTCTTAAATGCTCCTCTTCTGTGATTGTTGCTTTAGGGATACAGAAGAAACGGTACGTCTCGCTGAAATCAGAGAAAACAGAGTAATGAGCATAAGTCCATTATGTGGCAAGCAAATGCATTCTCACAAAGTATACTAAATAGCAGAGGACCAAATAGAAAACAGACAATTAGCCAACACTACATTATCATGCATTTTACATATACATACATATATATATAAATATATATGCACACATATTTACACGGATCTTTAGTCATGGGATGCCTAATTCTTGAATATTTGCCCAATATGAGAAACAAAAATAGATGCAGTATCTGAAGATGCAAGTCCATGAAACAACTCAATACAACTGCAAATAATGTAAAAATAAACAAACGAGACTGTTTATAAGCATCAAAATGGGTGTTGCAGAAAGAGGAGGTAAAGTGTTAGCAAAACATGGACTGAGAACAACTTGTTTAAGGGTGGATGAAAATTTAATATTTCACTACTAAATCTTTTTATTATCCTTTCATGTTGTTTATTTTGATGCTCTTCAGTAGCCAAGGTTCAAAACAAATGTGCAGGTACTAATATTTGTCTTTTTCTTTTTTTTTTCTTTAGATGAGTTGGAAATACTATTTCTCTTAAGACTCCTCTCAGAACAACAATCAGAAATTATCTTTAGATCCAAAAAAAAAGTAAATGTAAATGTAACACTTATTTTTTTCATATTGGCATGCGAAGTTGAGGTTTACTCCAATAGTAAGTTAAACTTAATGGCAATGCCAAAGTTGATGCATATACAGATAGCTTAAAAAGCAAATACTAGTAAGAGATATGTACATAGGTTCTCCAGGGACACTGCATACGCTCCATCCCTCTATTGAATGACACTTAAAAGTTAAAAGGTCATAACTTTGCGCTTTTAAAATACCTTATTGCCTCGTCAATAACTTAACTAAGAGATACAACAAGCTCTTTTGACCATATTATATCACATACCACTTTCCTTAATTCCTTGCACAGTTAAAAATTAAATATGCAACACTCATTTTCCCTCACCCAAATACAGCTGAAATCATGTTATGATCGTTGATCCAATTTACAAAATACAAATAGAGTAGCATGAATCCAAATGAAAATCCATATGTTTTTTGGGTGAACAATCTTATGAAAATCCATATATTTATACAAATAGTTAGCATACATACAATTATGTACCCAACATATTATATTGCAAATAGCTAGCGGAAACGAGCAAGCTGATTAAGAAATAAAGACTGGACATTATGTATGATGACTTCACAGCTGAAGTTATAATAGTTTTGGTTAGAAATCCATAACTCCATAGATTAACTGAAGGTCATTTTGTCAAACCCAATTCGCAGAACACAACTAGTGCATTATTATTGAAGAAAGCTGAAGTCTTTATCCGTAGAACTGAAAGTTGTGACTTTTACAACTAAAGTTATTACATTTTTGGTAAGATACCCATAAATTCAGACAGAAGTTGGAGGTCATGTGGTGAATTGAAGAAATCTGAAGCCTTTACGTGTCTCAAACAATTCAAATTCATGATTTTTACAACACAACTTATAAAATTCTGGTTTCTATCAATTGGGTTAATTTTCTAAAGAAAAACAGGACCCTTACAGCATACCTTTCATGTATAAAGAAACTTAAAAGTATTATATAGACAAGACTAACAAATAAGTAAAACTTACCAGAGGAAAGAAAGGAATCGACGAGGTTTAGGGTTTATGGTGATGATGAGAGTGACTGAGTGAGGGAATTAGTGTTATTATATAGACAAGACTAACAAATAAGTAAAGCTTAGCGGAGGAAATAAAGGAATCGATGAGGTCTAGGATTTCTGGTGATGAGAGTCAATAGTTGCTTACTGTTACTTTTGGCGAAAAAAGAACATCGGGCTCAATCACTGCCGCTTACCAGAGGAAAGAAAGGAATTGACGAGGTTTAGGGTTCTGGTGATGATGATAGTGACTGAGTGAGGGAATTCTTTGTTTGGGGCTGCTGGCTTATCTTTCTCAGCTGCTGCTTATCTTTTATCGATGAGTAAATCTTTGGGTAAATCTAACCTAATGATAACTTACCGAACGCAAGAAGGTATGTCGTTTTGGGTATTTATTTTTTTAAAAAAAATTCTATGCTTCTTTCTCCTTAGAATATCAGTGAACCCCCTTTTCTCCGTGAAATCTGATCGTTCTCCTACAACTCTCTCACTGGCTCACTCCTTGGCTCTTTGTCCAAACTCACTCGCCTCCGTCAGGAACGGTTAATCAAAGTCAAATCACCATATGCGAAATTTGCCCCCGCCATTACTGATAGAGGTTTGAACTCTCTGATCAAGTAGGCGGGTGATTTAAGTAGTGAACCTTGGATCCCCTACAACACTCCTTGATTCTGCGATGCCACGATTCTTGATTTAGTTGCGACGGTACTCTCTACTTACGTGGAGTGGAGTGGAGTGGAGTGGATTGGATCATCAAGAATGAACACCGAATCTGAAATTTGAATTGCTTTCTCTACATTTCATCATTCGGAGTTTAACTTTTTGTGATTACCAAAAGATGCGATCGAGTAAAAGGCGGCCAATTTTTCTTAGTTTTTATTTATTTGTTGACTTGTGTGACTAGCTTTGTTTAATCCCTATGCTTCTACATAGTTTTCTTGATCGATATTTTTATTATTATTATTTATGTAGCTTTTTCTTTGAACTCCTTAAATTTCACTATATTTTTTCATGATTAATGGCATTTGAAGTTGAGTTAATTCTATGGAATAATATCGGTGGAGGTATCTCTAAGAACATAACCTTACAATTAGACGTCAACCTCACTTTATTGAAACGAAATTATCTCGCAAAAGGTAAAATGAACGCAAAGAATGAAATGACTATTTCCCGATTCTTACATGCCGCCATTTTCACTAATATCGATCACGAGGAAGCTTCCAATCTGCAATTTTAAACTTATATCAAACTTAATATCCAAGTATCATGTTAGTGACTTATTCTTCCTTCTAAAATTCTATTGTTCCTTTCTCATGCTCGGAAATGATGGCGAGATAGAGGCAAAAACTTATTCTTCTAATTGTTCTTTGGTATCTTTTTCCTTGATTCTTTGGTTCATCATGTTGAGTATTTTATTCCATTGCCTCTTATCAAAATATTCTTCCTCCGAAACTCTCTCCACACCGTTGTTTAGATCACAAGAAAAGAAAGTTGTTACAGGTCTCTAGATCATTATCACGTAAGAAGCATCATTCATCACTAAGCATTCTCCAACCAGGGAATAAGCCTTTGCTTAGAATTATCACACTGAAAACTAGGGGTGATCATTCGGTTAATAACCGAACCGAATAAGCATTTCGAGTATAACCGAAAACCGAAATACAACTGTTTTAAGTATCCGAATTACTAACCGAAATATACAATAACAGAATAAATCAATACCCGAATAATCAAGAATAAGTTATGCGGTTAATCGGTTAATAACCGAATATGATGGTTTGCAACTTTGCATAAAATCGAGGCAGCAAAAAAGATAAAACAATATATCGGATCTGAACAAGACCACAACTCCACAAGGTAACAAATAGATTTGAGAAATTTATATATATGAATAGCTTTACATTCGGCACGGTTATATAATTGTGATTACGTAATATTATTTGTGAATAATTAATTATTGATTCATATGATAAAGAAATATTTATTTTATGTGGATATAAATGATGGATTTATTTGTTTTATGTGGTTATAATTGAATGATTTAATGTTGAGGTGTTTTATCGATTTTTATCGGATTGGAGGTATTAAAAATCAAATCGGGGTTTTTGAGATATATTGCGTGAGTTATAATTTTAATCCGATAGTTGGATCGTTGTAATTTTTGGATATGTTATACATCGTAAGTTGAGTATATGTCCACAAATTTTGAGCAATTAAAAATGCACGAATGATTTGTTATGAATTTTAAGAGGTTATCGATTTGAGGAAATTAGGTTTATAATTGATTTTGGTGGAAAATTCTAGAATTGAGTGGGCCCCACTTGTGGTTGGTGAAGAAATGTCTTTGAATTTTATTTCAAATGTGGTGGGTGGGAATAATAATGTAAAAGCCATCGAGGTTCTTGAGTTAAATACCGCTTGACGTCTTAACATTTTCCTATAAATAGAAATTAAGTTAGAATTGAAAATCACACCGAAACAAGTTTTCTCTCTTTCTCTCTTTCTCTCTATATTATTGAGCGTATTTTGTGAGTATTTAGATACTTTTAGAGTTCTTTATTGATCTGAGTTTCATTCACATCACTTGACCTTTCATTCCGGAAATCTTGATTCTTTGAGGTAAGGATGTTATTTTCTTCTCGAATGATATTATTTCTTGATATCATTATCTTTGAAATATTGGTTGGAACTTTTATCAAATTTGGAACTTTTTCATATCGGGTTCTTATTCATGAGTTCTTATTCACGAGTTCTTATTCATGAGTTCTTATTCACGATTCTTATTCACGAGTACTATTAATTGAAGCGTGAAGATGTTTTTGTGGAATTTCTATCTTTTGGTGTCGGAGTTACTATTCACGTATCTGGCCTTATTCACGTATCTGACCTTATTCACGAATCATGCACCTTATTCACTAGAAAAATGAAAATTTTTCTTTTAAATGCAAAATATCTATTACGGATCTTAGCTTTGATTGTATCCATTGTTTTGATCATTCTTGAATTTTACACCACTATGATTATTTTGAGGTATTTTTGGGCGTGGATAAAACCAAGTACGAATCCTTAATCCTTGTCATTTTTTGTTTCACTTTGGATTCGTTTCTTTAAAATATTTTTCATCATCCTCGGTCTTAAATGATGATATTATTGAATATCTTTGGCTGTAGTCTGCAAAGATGAATGATTTTTGAAAAATATCTTTGGCTTTGTAGTGCAAGATGAGCAGTGTTTAAATGAAGATGGCCGGTGATGAATATCTTTGGCCTTTAGTGCAAGATGAGCAGTGTTGAGATGAACATGTAGGTGATGATGAATATCTTTGGCTGTAGTGCAAAGATGAATATTTGATTCAGGATGTATATTGATTGATGTTACGAGGGATAAAAGATGAGCGATGAACTTTTAAATTCATACATCAAGATAGTAGTTTGCATTCTCTACTTAACTCTTCAATGAATTATTACTTAACTTGCGAATATTGATTTAAAATTTGTTGTGCATTGTATTACATCGATTTTTTCCTGTTGAAGACTAACGATAATTTGTTACATATTATCTTAGTCGTAACATTCTTCTTGGGCTAGTTGAGCTCACCCTTTTCCTTTTGTTCCATTTTCTCGGGAGGCGAGAATATAGCGATGCAGTGGAGGTATGGAATGAAGGTTTTAGAAAGGATTGTTTAGTAGTCCTCACCATTTTGTAAAATAATGTATCGATAAATGTGATGAGGATTTATTAGAAGTATAGATATTATGCAGAAGATAATATTTGTATTCAAACTCACAGTTTTCTTGTTGTAATAATAAAGTTGTAGTTGTTTACATACCATGTATTTGGCGACTTTCGAAATGGGTTGGATGGAATGGACTATTTTGGGGCGTCACAGTTAATATCGAGCTTAGGGATATGATCTCCTGGCGGAGATCGGGAATAGAACTAGGAGGGAGAGCGAGTAAATCCTTCGCTAGTGTGTCTACTAGCTTATTTGTTAGTTAATGTCATTTTATAGGGATATTATGTGATATATTGCTTTCCTTTATTAACCACTTGTTTTATGGCGGTATTTGAGAATGTCGTGAGAATATTAACGATGGAGTAAATGAGATCGTGGAGACACCTCTAATCGCCAACCGGGATAATGTGATGTCGAGGCGAAGAAGGAATTAGAGATATCCATGTGTGGTGAGTGAAGAATTGATAATTGCAGAGATAGTCGTAGAGGTAACAAAAAGAGTGAGGAGAAGAGGAAGAAGAGGTTTTGACACGAAGAGTTTATTAGAGGTATTTTATGATCAAAATGTAGAATTGCAAAATCGTATTCATGAGTTAGAAGCGGGTTGAAGAATTGCGAGGCGATGGTCGTGGAGCAAAAGGATGCAGCGATTCAAGCTTGTGTTACCCGATATGTGATGCTTGAATGGAAGTACTCTTTGGCGGTATATAGATGATAAAGTTTGGAATGAAATTTGAAAGAAGAAATAACGAGCAGTGAGAATGAGTGATGCATGGGTAAAAAGCCATAGCATGACGTTTGATATTATGGAAAGAGATGTTCAATCTAAAGAAGATTTAACGATGACGGGGAAGCGTCGGCGTGACATTGCGATGGCCCCAAATAGGTATACATCACCCATTACGAGTTGTCGATACATGATGCGAAACAACCTGACTTTATTATTACAACGGTAAAATGCTGAGTTTAAATACAAATATTATCTTACTGACAATATTTATACTCAAATAAATCCTCATCACATTTATTGATACATTTTTTACAAAATGGTGAGGACTACTAAACAATCCTTTCTAAAACCTTCATTCCATACCCCAGAACTACTACTTATATTCTCGCCTCCACGAGAAGAATGGAACAAAAAGGAAAAGGGTGAGCTCAACTAGCTCGATAAAGAATATTATGACTAAGATAATATACAACAAATTATCGTTAGTCTTGACGAGGAAAAATTTAATAGAATACTGATGAGATGACAAGTTTCGGATCAATATTAGCATGTGAAATAATAATTCATGAAGAGTTACGTAGAGAATGAAATCTACTATAATCTATGAATTTAACGATCCATCATCAATATTTTATCCTGTAACATCAATCAATATTCATCTCAAATCAAACATTCATCTTTACGCACTACTGAGCCAAAGATATTCATCGATCGATCATGTTCATCTCAACACTGTTCATCTTTTTGCACGAAGCCAAAGATATTCATCGATTAGTGTTATTCATTTAAACACTGCTCATCTTTTGCTACTGCCAAAGATATTCTTCAAAATCATTCATCTTTAGACTACGAGCGGGCGAAGATATTCAATAATATCATCATTTAAGGTAGAGGATGATGAAAAATATTTTTAAAGAACGAATCGATTGAAACAAAATGACAAGGATTAAGGATTAATGATTAAGTACTTTGTTTTATCCATATCAACAATACCTCAAAAATAATCATAGTGGTGTAAAATTCAAGAATGATCAAAAACATGGATACAATCAAAGCTAGTATCCGAATAGATATTTTGACGAAAAGAAGAAATTTTATTTTTCTGAATAGTGCAGAATAGTATACGTGAATAAGTCTTGAGTATCGTGAATAAGAACTCAAACACCAAAAGATAGAAATTCCACAAAAAAACATTTTCACGCGTAATAGACTTTTGAATAGTAACTTCATGAATAGTAACTCGTGAATAGTAACTCATGAATAGTAACCCCTGAGCATGAAAAAGTTCCAAATTTGATAAAACTTCAGATCAACATTTCAAAGATAATGATATCAAGAAATAATATCATTCTGAAAAAATAATATCCCTTACCTCGAAGAATCGATTATTTTGGAAGGAAAGGTCAAGTGATCTTTGAATGAAACTTATCTTGACAAAGAACTCTCAAAGTATCTAAATACTCACAAAATCGCTTTCAATAATATAGAGAGAGAGAGAAAACTTTGTTTACGGTGTGATTTTCAATTCTAACTTAAATTTCATTTATAGGAAAATGTTAGCCACCAAGCAGGACTTGACTGCTACACGATGGCTTTACCTCGCTACTATTGCCACCCACCACATTTGAAATAAAATTCAGCACATTTTTTCACCAACCACAAGTGGGGCCCACTCAATTCTAGAATTTTCCACCAAAATCAATTATAAACCTAATTTTTCGAATCCCATTACACCTCTTAAAATTCACAACAAATCATTCGTGCATTTTAACGGTTCAAAATTT
Source organism: Panax quinquefolius (assembly GCA_020205615.1). Classification (NCBI taxonomy): domain Eukaryota; kingdom Viridiplantae; phylum Streptophyta; class Magnoliopsida; order Apiales; family Araliaceae; genus Panax; species Panax quinquefolius. The sequence continues at coordinate 147,132 of CM035174.1, read as the reverse complement.
GTGGACATATACTCAACTTATGTATGTATAACATACCCAAAAATTACCACAATCCAACGGTCGGATTAAAATTATAACCCCATGATATATCTCAAAACCCACGATTTGATTTTTAACACCTCCAATCCGATAAAATACCGATAAAACACCTCAACAATAATTTCTTCATTTATAACCACATAAATAAATCCATCATTTATATCCACATAAAATAAATATTTCTTTATCATATGAATCAATAATTAATTATTCACAAATAATATTACGAATCACAATTATAATGACTTGCCGTAGTTCTTTTCCGATAAGGATTTCTCCTTCTTGGCGCTTTGATTAGGTGACCAAACCTCTCCTTGATGAACTTTCTAGACATTGCCAATAATGCTATCTAATAATATTATTCAAATAATATGAATTATTGATCCGATAATGGAGATAATGTGCGGTGACAATTATTGAGCAATGATAATATAAAATATCAACGCAAAGAATTATTGAATCAATAAAATAAAATATTGAGCGATAACTCTTCGAAAATTATTGAGTAGTGCCTTCTTCACGTAAGGATCAATAATTCAACAATTACATGCAATCTGGTATCGCTACTTGTGCGACCACGCCGTATTCTTTGTATTTTAACCACCGGGTATTCCAACAGTCTTAACGGTAACAACTACGCCGTTATTTTTAACCAACTTATATTTATGTCGTTTTCTCATCCAATCGCTTTCCGTTATGGGGCCCACACATGGCTGCGCCGTCGTACGAATATTCCCCGACAGTACGAATATTCCACGACCAAACGAATATTCCCCGACAAAAATGAATATTTTATAACCACTTGCTTATTTTGAAATATTTGCGTATTTAACCCTTAACTATCCACATTAATCAAATCAACCCTTACTATTTCAAAATAATAAATAAAGGAAATTCCTTTTTATTTAAAAAAAAATTTCGGGGTCTTACAACCTCCCCTCCTTATGAAATTTCGTCCTCGAAATTGACGTACGTACCTGGTGTTTCGAAAAGGTGAGGATACCTCGCTTTCATTTCCGTTTCCAATTCCCAGGTCATTTCCTCTATAGCATGATTCCTCCACAAAACTTTAACTTGTGGTATGACCTTTCTTGGCGTAGGACATGCTCCTTCTATCCAAGATCTTGTGAATTACCTCCTCATACGTTAAGTCTTGGCTATCTCGTCCGGGTTCTAACTTCAATAACGTGGTTCGGGTCTTTCACATATTTACGTGAAACGAGATATATGAAACACATTATGAACACGAGACATACTCGAGGTAACGCAAGTCATATAGGCTACATTTCCTACTCGGTCGAGAATTTGAAATGGACCGATAAATGAAGTGGATTGAGCTTTCCTCTCTTCCCAAATCTTGTAACTCCTTCCATGGAAGCGACTTCGTAACAATCATGATCCCCTACATTAAATTCCACGTCCTTTTCGATGAAGATCCGCATAACTCTTTTGTCGATCTTGTCTGGTTTGTATCGTTGTCGAATCATTTGGATCTTTTCGGTGATCATGCGTCTTAACTTTCGGGTCCCAACAATGTTGCTTCACCCACCTCATCCCAACATATTGGAGAATCGACATTTTCGTCCATATAATGCTTGAATGGAGCCACACCTATACTTGCACGATAATTTGTTGTTGTAGGAGAATTCCACCAATGGTAAATACTTATCCCACTACCCTTGAAGTCTAGGACACGAGTCTTAATAAATCTTGAAGAGTTTGAATAGTCCTCTCCGATTGTCCGTCTGGTTTGGGGATGGTATGCGAAACTAAATCGCAAATCCGTGCCCATAGCTTTTTGCAAGCTAACCCAAAATCTTGAAGTGAATCTTGGGTCACGATCCTAAACTATGGATCTGGGCGTGCCATACAACCTCACAATCTCATTTACGTGCATACTAGCAAGGCGTTCAAGTGAATAAGTCTCCGTATCGGCAAGAAATGAAGCGGAGACTTGGTTAATCTATCAACAATAACCCAAATAGCATTGATGCCTTGAGAAACCGTAGGAAGACCCGTGAAATCCATGGTAATGTGTTCCCACTTCCATTCCTAATCTCAAGTGGTTCTGACGGACCCTTAGGTACTAGATGCTCGCCTTTACGTTAGCAAGTTAAACACATCGAGATAAACTTTGCAATCTCTCTCTTCGTATTATTCCACCAAAATGTATGTCGAAGATCACGATACATTTTAGTACTTCGAGGATGGATTACAAATGGTGTATTGTGTGCCTCCATCATAATCTTGTACTTCAAATCGAGTCGTTAGGAACACAAAAGTCTAGAGTGGACTCAAGTATTCCTTCTTCATCAATTCTAAACTTAGGAATAGCTCCTTCTTGTACTTTCTTCTTCATCGTATCATTTCAAGGTTGCGGTGGCTTGAGCGACCTTAACTTTTTCTATTAAAGTTGGCTCTATGCATTATACTTGACATCATCGCTTTTCGTTCCGCATATGATCTTCTACTCATCGTCGGCTACCGCGTTAAACTTTACGGGATGGTATTGAATTGTGTGGTCGTAGTCTTTCAATAGCTCGAGCCAACGTCATTTGCCGCATGTTGAGTTCTTTTTGAGTGAAGAAATATTTAAGGCTTTTATGATCCGAATATATCTCCACTTTCTCCCCATATAGATAGTGCCTCCATATCTTTAGCGGCATGATTATTTTATGACTCTAGATCATGGTAGGATAATTCCTCTCATACTCTTTAAGTTGTCGCGAGCATAATTTATGACTTTCCCACGTTGCGTGAAACACATCCTAACCCTTTGCACAAAGCATCGCCATGAATAACAAATCCATCCGAACCGGATGGTATTGTTAGAAACAGTCTTTAAAATAAGTCTCCTCTTAAGCTCTTGAAAACTTTTCTCGCGTTCTTACGCTCCAAGCGAATTTTGTATCCTTTCGAGTTAGTTGAGTTAATGGAGTAGCGATTAGAAAACCCTTCCACGAATCTCAGATAATAACCACTAAGCCCAAAAAACTACGTACTTGATCATGAAACTTGGTTGCTCCCTAACTTTGTATTGCTTGATCTTGGCGGGATCAACAGATACTCCATGTTTTGACACCACGTGCCCAAGGAATGCTACTTCCTCGAGCGAACTCGCATTTCTTCAATTTGGCATATAGTTGGTTTTCACGAAGCCTTTGGAGTACCGACTTCAAATGGTGCTCATGATCTTCACGACTTTTGGAATATATAAGGATGTCATCAATAAAGACAACAACGAATCGATCCAAATATTCCTTGAATACTCGGTTCATCATATCCATGAAAGCCGCGAGGAGCATTAGTTAGTCAGAAAGACATGACTAAGAATTCATAATGCCCATCTGGGGAGTTACGAAGGCGGTTTTGGAATATCCTCGGTTAAATTTTCAAATTTGATGATATCCGAGCGAAGATCGATTTTGAAAAAGAATTGTGCCCTTAGCTCGGGTCAAACAAGTCATCAATACGAGGTGAGGATACCTATTCTTGATGGTGACATGGTTCAATTCCAGATAGTCGATACAAAGTCACATACTCCAGTCTTTCTTTTTTTACAAATAAAACAGAGCACCCCGAGGAGATGTCTTAGGACGAATGAAAGCGATGTCCAACAATTCCTGTAGTTGGACCTTTAACTCCTGAAGTTCAATAGGAGCCATTCGATATGGGGTTTTAGAAATGGGCTTTGTACGGGTTGAAGATCAATAAAGAATTCAACTTCACGTTCAAGGGTGAGCAGGAAGTTCTTGAAATCGTCGGGAAAGTCAATAACAACAGAATATTATTCAAATTTGGCGTGTCTTTATTCAAATCCATAACATGGGCTAAGAAAGCTTGACATCCGTTTTTCAATAAGCGAATAGCTTTATGATTAGATATAACGGTGATTGATTTTAATGGTTTAGTTGCTTGAATTAAATACTGTTGGTTTGGTTAGGAATATGAAAACTAACAACCTTACGAAAACAATCAATTTTGGCATGATGAGTAGTTAACGAATCAATCCCTAAAATCACATCAAAAGCAAGTATCTTTAAAGAGATAAGGTCAACGGTAAGGTGATGGTGCCAACTTGAATCAAACAAAATTTATAAGCGATGGATGTGATGAAAGTTTCTCTAACGGAGTTTCCACAGAATAGGTCAAAGTCTAATTTCTCGAGTCAAGTTTAAGCGTTGAGCACAAGCGCGGAGAGATAAATGAATGGGTAGCACCAGATGTCGAGTAAGGTATAAACTTGCAAGAATTTATAAATAGCTTACCGTGATCACCTCGTTTGGGTTCCTCGCATTATGACCGATCACAACAAACGCTCTTCCGGAATCGTTGACTTTGACTTTTACGGGGCGATCTTTTGAGTCACCGTCCCCGTTGAACTAGGTTTATTCTGCGTCTGATCTCTAGCGATATGTCCTTCCTTTCCACAACTATAGCATACCTTGAATTGTTGTGGGCGGTTTGGTGATATGTCCCTCTTTTCCGCATTTGTAGCATATAATGGGTGGTTCTCTCCTCCCTTAGAACCGCTTTTCTTTTGTCGTCTTCACATAGTCGTTGTTAAATCTCCTCTTTTAAAATCTCCTCGACTAAACTTCTTACATTTTTCATGACCATGATTACCACGGAGTGGTTACCATTTACGTCTGTCATTTTTCTTCTCATGAGTTATCATTATTACATTGGCTCGCTATCTACGATACGATCCTCGGTTATGGTCCTCGGTTGGCCAGTACTACGTTATCTCGCTTTCTAATAATTGAGCCCTGCTTTACAACATCTGAATAGAGAAAGTTTATGAGAAATGAGATCTTGGCGTATCTGGGTTTCAAACCTCTAAGAAACATCCGCGTCATCGTTCCTCATTCTCCACCAAATGAGGTCTGAAACACGGATAACTCTGCAAACTTTGCCTCGTCTTTGAGACACCGTCATGTTGTTTTGTTCCAATCGATGAACTCCACTTCCTTCATATGATGAACACTTTCGGGAAAGTATTTGTCATTAAATAGTCTTTAAACGCGTCTCCCCGAGACATCTTTGAGTGGTTTGGATAGATGCACTTCCACGAGACTCCCCGATAATCTGCCTCGCCACGGAACATAAAGGTGGCGAATGGAACCTTCATTCTCCGGTGCATCCCAGAGATTTGAATATCTTGGTAATTTGTTTGACCCATGTTTCACCGTGATGGGATCTGGCTTTCCTTAAATTACGTGGTCCCAACTCTTTGAACTGCTTGCATTTGTGACAACCCGTGAATTGCTATCATTTCCTCCTGTATTTTGAACACGAGTCTCCCTCGTGCGATTTTTGCATGAGCTGCAAAAACTTCTAAACATCCCCTCGTTCATCATCTGCTCCGTGGTGGTGTTGTTCACGGGAGGAACATTGCCAAACTGTTGCACGTTTCTCCTCGTTGGTAAAAATCTGAGCATCTCCACGGTCTCATTTACTCCATTGTTAATATTCTCGGTTCGACATTCTCAAATCTTGTCATAAAACAAGGGTTAATTAAGGAAATCAATATATCACATAATATCCTATATATCTTGACCAACTAACAAATAAGCTTAGGTAGGACACACTTTAGCGAAGGATTTACTCGTCTCTCCCTCTGGTTTACATTCCCCGATCTCATGCGGAGATCATATCCACTAACTCGATACCAACCGTGGCGCCCCCAAAATAGGTATACATCACCCATTACGAGTTGTCGATACATGGTGCGAAAACAACTACACTTTATTATTACAGCAATAAAAGCGTGAGTTTAAATACAAATATTATCTTCTGCACAATATTTATACTCAAATAAATCCTCATCACATTTATTGATACATTTTTTTACAAAAATGGTGAGGACTACTAAACAATCCTTTCTAAAACCTTCATTCCATACCCCACTACGTACTCGCTATATTCTCGCCTCCACGAGAAGAATGGAACAAAAGGAAAAGGGTGAGCTCAACTAGCTTCGATAAAGAATATTATGACTAAGATAATATCTGACAAATTATCGTTAGTCTTCACGGGAAAAATTTAATAGAATCTGATAGTATAACAAGTTTTGGATCAATATTCGCAATGAAATAATAATTCATAGAAGAGTTACGTGTAGAATGAAATCTACTATAATCTATGAATTTAACGATCCATCATCAATATTTTATCCTGTAACATCAATCGATATTCATCTCAAATCAAACATTCATCTTTTCTGAGGCCGAAGATATTCATCGATCGATCGTGTTCATCTCAACACTGTTCATCTTTGCACTGGGCCAAAGATATTCATCGATTAGTCATGTTCATTTAAACACTGTTGCTCATCTTTGCACTACGGGCCAAAGATATTCTTGAAATCATTCATCTTTTGCTACTGGGCCAAGATATTCAATAATATCATCATTTAAGGCGAGGATGATGAAAATATTTTAAAGAAGCGAATCCGGTGAAACAAAATGACAAGGATTAAGGATTAATGATTAGTACTTTGTTTTATCCATGTCCAACAATACCTCAAAAATAATCATAGTGGTGTAAAATTCAAGAATGATCAAAACATGGATACAATCAAAGCTAGTATCCGAGAATAGATATTTTGACGAAAAGAAGAAATTTTATTTTTCGGTGAATAGTCTTGAGGTCAGATCGTGAATAGTCTTGAGTATCGTGAATAGTAACTCGAACACCAAAAGATAGAAATTCCACAAAAAAAAACATTTTCACGTTTCATGAGATAGTACTCGTGAATAGTAACTCGTGAATAGTAACTTCATGAATAGTAACTTCGTGAATAAGTAACTCATGAATAAAGTAACCCGACATGAAAAAGTTCCAAATTTGATAAAAACTTGAGATCAACATTTGATAATGATATTGAAGAAATAATATCATTACGAAAAAATAATATCCACTACCTCGAAGAATCGATTTGGAAGGAAAGGTCGGAAGTGATCTTTGAATGAAACTTGTCTTGAACAATGACTCTCAAAGTATCTAAATACTCACAAAATACGCTCAATAATATAGAGAGAGAAGAGAGAAAACTTTGTTTACGGTGTGATTTTCAATTCTAACTTAGCCCTCTATTTATAGGAAAATGTTAGCCTGCCAAGCGAGACTTGACACTGTACTGGATGGCTTTACACTGCTTCTATTGCCACCCACCACATTTGAAATAAAATTCAGCACATTTTTCACCAACCACAAGTGGGGCCCACTCAATTCTAGAATTTTCCACCAAAATCAATTATAAACCTAATTTTGAATCAGGCACCTCTTAAAATTCACAACAAATCATTCGTGCATTTTAACGGTTCAAAATTTGTGGACATATACTCAACTTATGTATGTATAACATACCCAAAATTACCACAATCCAATGGTCGGATTAAAAATTATAACCCCGCATATATATCTGAAAAAACCCACGATTTGATTTTTAACACCTCGATCAGATAAAATACTTAGATAAAACACCTCAACAATAATTTCTTCATTTATAACCACATAAATAAATCCATCATTTATATCCACATAAAATAAATATTTCTTTATCATATGAATCAATAATTAATTATTCACAAATAATATTCTGAGAATCACAATTATAATGACGGTAGTTCGAGGAAGAGGGCTTTCAGATAAGGATTTCTCCTTCTTGTAGCGCAATTAGGTGACCAAACCTCTCCTTGATGAACTTTCTAGACATTGCCAATAATGCTATCTAATAATATTATTCAAATAATATGAATTATTGATCGATAATGGAGATAATGTGCGTGACAATTATTGAGCAATGATAATATAAAATATCAACGCAGCAATTATTGAATCAATAAAATAAAATATTGAGCGATAACTCTTGTGAAAATTATTGAGTAGTGCCTTCTTACGTAAGGATCAATAATTCAACAATTACATGCGATCTGGTAATATTTCTTTATGCAACCCACGGCGTATTCGTATTTTAACCACCGGGTATTCCAACAGTCTTAACTTGAATAACAACTTCATAGTTATTTTAACCAACTTATATTTATGGTTTTCCTCATCCAATCGCTTTCCGTTATGGGGCCCACATATATTTTACTGGCGTCATCGTGCGAATATTCCCAAAGCGATGCTGAATATTCCACGACCAAACGAATATTCCCGAACAAAAATGAATATTTTACAACCACTTGCTTATTTTGAAATATTTGCGTATTTAACCCTTAACTATCCACATTAATCAAATCAACCCTTACTATTTCAAAATAATAAATAAAGGAAATTCCTTTTATTTTAAAAAAATTAAAGAGTCTTCATATTTTCCATCAACAAATTCAAGGAAGAGAACGATCGCCGATTAGATCTTATAGATCTGGAGAGGAGGGACATATAAGGTCAAACCTGTTCAAAGCCTTCCAAGGTATGTTTTAGTTGTGGAAAAGATGGTCACATAGCTAAATTTTGTCCTATAAGCGAAATCAAGTCCATTGGGGCGTTGGCACCAGAGAAGCGATATGACTGAAAAAGTCAAAGTCAATCGGTTCTGGAAGGCGTTTGTCGTGGCCGGTTAAAATCTGAGAACGAGCGAAGTTAGCAGGTTAGTTAATTATAAATTCTTGCAAGTTTATACCTTACTGAATCTGGGTTCTACCCATTCTTTTATCTCTCTTGCTTTAGCTCAGCGTTTGAACTTGACTACGGAGAATTAGACTTTGACTATTTATGGAGAATCCGTTAGGAGAAACTTTCATTACATCATTGTTTAGAAATCTTGCTTGATTCAAGTTGGCACTATCACATTACACAGTAACCTTATTTATATAGAGATATTTGCTTTTGATGTGATTTTAAGGTTAACTACTCATCGTGCCAAATTGATTGCTTTTGTAAGGTTGTTAGTTGTCATATTCTAAGCAACATTGTTATTCGAATTCAAGCAATCAAACCATTGTAATCAAACATTTTCATATCAAGCCATGAAGTCATTCGTTTATTACTGGATGTCAAGTTTTCTTAGTCCATGTTATGGATTTGAATAAAGACACGTCGATTTGAATAATATTCTTGTTGTTATTGATTTTCCTGACGTATTTTCTCGAAGAATTTCTTGGCTTACTCCCAAAGTGATATTAAATTTTGTATCCACTTTGAACCCGGTACAAAACTCATTCCTAAAATCTCATGTCGAATGGCTCCTATTGAACTTGAGTTAAAATTCAACTATAGAATTTGGACTGAGCCTTTGTCTGGTGACTTCCTTTGTGGAATACACCGAAGCCGGACTCTCATGGGGGACACCATATTAGATGCGATAGTAAATTGATAGGTGTCATTGTAACGTGTTATCCAAGGTTGGGATATGAGTCACGATTGAGAACAACCTAAGTCGAAATCGAAATCGAAATCGTAGCTTTCTGAAGCTTAGTTGGTTATTATCGGAGATTCGTTGAAGGATATTCTCGAATCGCTATTCCATTAACGTAAATGACTCATAGAGATACAAAATTCAAATGGAAGCGAGGAATGTGGTAAGAGCTTTGAAGAACTCGAGGAGACTCATTTCAAAGACATATTACGACCATGCCATCCTGGAAAAGCGAGAGTGGTAGTGGTAGCGTGTTGAGTAGAAGATCATTATCAAAAATCTGAAACGATATTATCAAAGACTTATTTAGTATAATATACAAATAATAGAGATAGAGATGAAAACTCTAGGTACCCATGATTGATATATCTGATGCGTGATGATATCTGAGTATAATCGACTTTAATCGATAAAGTTAAAAGTATTTGAAGCTACACCGATGATGAATTTGAAGGAGGAGGTCGAGAAGTTGTTATTTCAAAAGCGAGAATCGGTGAGGTGAGGAAAGCTCAAACCTTGATTTATTTGAAATCCTCGATCGAGTAGGCGCGTGGCTATAAACTTCGCCTTAACCTAAGTATGTTGTGTGTTCATAACGTTTTCACGTGTCGATGTTACGTAAATATGTGAATGAACCCAAACCACGATGTTGCGTTAAAACCGAGACGAGATAATAGAAGATTTAACATCGAGGAGGTACTGTCAAGATATTGGATAGGAAAGAACATGTCCTATGTCTTGAGGTTATACCGTAAGTTAAAGTTTTGTGGAGGAATCATGCTTTATGAGGAAATGACACAGGGTTGGAAAGCGAAAATGAAAGCGAGGTATTCTCATCTTTTGAAACACAGAATGTCGTCGTCAATTTGAGGGACGAAATTTCATAAGGAGGGAGGTTGTAAGACCGAAAATTTTTTAAATAAAAGGAATTTCCTTTATTTATTATTTTGAAATAGTAAGGTTGATTTGATTAATGTGGATAGTTAGGGGTTAAATCATAAATACTTGAAAATAAGCAGTGGTTATAAAATATTCATTGTTGTCGGGAATATTCGTTTGGTGCGTGGAATATTAAATCTTTGTCGGGGAATATTAAATGCGACGGTAGCGACCGTGTGTGTGGGCCCCATAACGAAAGCGATTGGATGAAGAAAGCGACAAATATAAGTTGGTTAAAAATAACGGGCGTGGTTATTCAGAATTAAGGCTGTTGGAATACCGGTGGTTAAAATACTGATGTCTGGCGTGGTTGCTTGCGATAACACGGTATTGCAGTATTGTTGAATTATTGATCCTTACGTGAAGGCACTACTCGATAATTTTCACGATGAATTCTTGTTCAATATTTTATTTTATTGATTCAATAATTGTTGCGTTGATATTTTATATTATTGTTGTTCAATAATTGTCATTGCACATTATCTCCATTATCGGATCAATAATTCATATTATTTGAATAATATTATTAGATAGCATTATTGGCGATGTCTAGAAAGTTACATCGAGGAGAGGTTTGGTCACCTAATTGCGGCGCCCGATGAGGAGAAATCCTTATTGGAAAGCCCCTCTTTCACAGGAGCGGCTGGTTGTTATAATTGTGATTACAGCAATATTATTTGTGAATAATTAATTATTGATTCATATGATAAAGAAATATTTATTTTATGTGGATATAAATGATGGATTTATTTGTTTTATGTGGTTATAATTGAATGATTTAATGTTGAGTGTTTTATCGGTATTTTTATCGGATTGGAGGTATTAAAAATCAAATCGGGGTTTTGAGATATATTAAGTGAGTTATAATTTTTAATCAAACCGTTGGATCGTTGTAATTTTTGGATATGTTATACATACATAAGTTGAGTATATGTCCACAAATTTTGAACCAAAAAAAATGCACGAATGATTTGTTATGAATTTTAAGAGGTGTGCGATTAGGAAATTAGGTTTATAATTGATTTTGGTGGAAAATTCTAGAATTGAGTGGGCCCCACTTGTGGTTGGTGAAGAAATGTGCTGAATTTTATTTCAAATGTGGTGGGTGGGAATAGTAGCGAGTAAAAGCCATCAGGTTGCGAGTTAAATGCCTTGACGTGCTTAACATTTTCTCTATAAATAGAGGGCTAAGTTAAATTGAAAATCACACGAAACAAGTTTTCTCTCTTTCTCTTTCTCTCTCTATATTATTGAAATTATTTTGTGAGTATTTAGATACTTTTTAGAGTTGTTCTTTAAAGATGAAGTTTCATTCAAAGATCACTTCCGACCTTTCATTCAAAATCTTGATTCTTTGAGGTAAGGGATGTTATTTTCTTCTCAAATGATATTATTTCTTCAATATCATTATCTTTGAAATATTGGTTTGGAACTTTTTATCAAATTTGGAACTTTTTCATGTCGGGGTTACTATTCATGAGTTCTTATTCACGAAGTTCTATTCATGAGTTACTATTCACGAGTTCTTATTCACGAGTACTATTCGTGAAGCGTGAAGATGTTTTTTGTGGAATTTCTATCTTTTGGTGTCGAGAGTTACTATTCACGTATCTACGACTATTCACGTATCGACACTATTCACGAATCTTGGCCTATTCATAGAAAAATGAAAATTTTTCTTTTAAATCAAAATATCTATTACGGATACTAGCTTTGATTGTATCCATGTTTTGATCATTCTTGAATGTTACACCACTATGATTATTTTTGAGGTATTTTTGGGCGATGGATAAAACCAAGTACGAATCCTTAATCCTTGTCATTTTGTTTCAATTTGGATTGCGTTTCTTTAAAAATATTTTCATCATCCTCGATCTTAAATGATGATATTATTGAATATCTTTGGCACGTAGTGCAAAGATGAATGATTTTTGAAGAATATCTTTGGCTGTGGTCAAAGATGAGCAGTGTTTAAATGAACGTAATGACTGATGAATATCTTTGGCCTTTAGTGCAAAGATGAGCAGTGTTGAGATGAACATGGACCGATCGATGAATATCTTTGGCACAGAGTGCAAAGATGAATATTTGATTCGGATGTATATTGATTGATGTTACGAGGATAAAAGATAGACGATGAACTTTTAAATTCATACATAGAAGATAGTAGTTTGCATTCTCTACTTAACTCTTCTAATGAATTATTACTTCCGTTGCGAATATTGATTTAAAATTTGTTGTACATTGTGATTCATCGATTTTTCCTGTTGAAGACTAACGATAATTTGTTCTATATTATCTTAGTCATAACATTCTTCTTTGGGCTAGTTGTGCTCACCCTTTTCCTTTTTTGTTCCATTTTTCTCGGGAGGCGAGAATATAGCGAGATGCTGCAGTGGGGTATGGAATGAAGGTTTTAGAAAAGGATTGTTTAGTAGTCCTCACCATTTTGTAAAATAATGTATCAATAAATGTGATGAGGATTTATTCGAGTATAGATATTGTCTAAGAAGATAATATTTGTATTCAAACTCACGATTTCTTGTTGTAATAATAAAGTTGTAGTTGTTTACGTACCATGTATTTGGCGACTCGAGAATGGGTTGGATGGAATGGACCTATTTTGGGGCGTCCACAATAATGGTAGAAAGAGAGGAAATGGTGAGATCTTGGGCGACTCATGGCCATAGATGATATCAAAATCTGCCGCCGATCACCCCATCGCTCTACATACTCGGCCTTGGTAGGCCATGGCGGTGACACTTTTCTTGACGTCGAGCTAGGAATACCCCAACTTCATATGCCTTGCATTCAATCTTCATCATTGGTGATGCGAAATAGATTAGTGGAGAGATTACAACAACGATCAAGCACAAATTAGTGGAAGAGACAACAAGCACATATTAGTGGAGAGAGAAGGCGGGGAGGAAGAGAAGGAAGGGGGCAAATTTACGTGATCGTGAGAATAGAAATAGATCTGGAAATCCAAAATAGATCTGAGATACTTAAGACTTAATCTGCATAGTATCCCTTGTGTATACCTAGAAGAGGGAGGAGAAGAATAGCTCTCTCTTTCTCTCTCGATTGATAGAGAGAGAAATTAGGGTTTTTGTTGATGGGTCAAGAGATAGTAATGGTGAGAAAAGTGAGAAATGAAAATTTGAGGTGTGAAGTTATTATTTCAAGTAGCAAGGCTTATCGGTTATTTATTTATTAAGGCTTATTCGGTTTATTCGGTTATTCGGTTTAACCAAATAACTCAAAAAACGTATAAACTAAACAACCGTAAATCGTAAATAATTTGGATATAACCGAAAATATCAAAAATAACCGAATTATCGAAAAATTTGGTTAATTTATTTCGATTCGATTCGATAATTCGGTTATACCCATTTTTTGCTCAAATTTCTACTCTTTAAAATATATTTTATGTTGTCTTTGCTATAGAACCACCAAAGGATAATATGAATTTTTTGGACATGAGGAAATATGTTTTCGTCAGAAAAATACTTTGAAATTGTTAGGTCTTTGTTAGATCTGGAAGGCTTTTAATCGGTCTTTTGCCTTGTATCTTCCTTAACATTGTTTTTTCCTTGAAATCCACAAAATTTTGGCGAGCCATTTAAAATGACAAAATTTTTAATGTAGAGTTATCCAAATTGCAATTTTGTTTTGAATTTGAGTTATAACCTCGGATGATCTGGTTCGAAGCTCAAACCAATTGGTCGATGTAACGACCCCAAAATAGGTCCATTCCATCCAACCCATTCTCGAGTCGCCAAATATATGGTACGGAAAACAACTACAACTTTATTATAACAATTGTCGTGCAAAATACAACAACACATATCTTATGAGTTTGGATACAAATATATACCAAGCAGTAGCGTCACAATGACACCTTACATAAAGGTATAGTCAAAAACCTGTTTTAGAAATTAGAATCTTTGGGAAGTGCTCAAGAAACCTTCGTACATGGGAGGCCATGCTTTTAGGTTATGGTAGATATCATATGGCCACGAAATTATCCTTGGTTGACCTAATAGACCCCGATGAAAAACGAGAAGATTACTATCATATTCTTCCCAATGGTGAGTCTTCTCTTGACATATCATTATCTCCACTTTCTCTCTAATTGAGTATTATACTCCAAACAAACACCAAGATTATATAGGTAGTGCTTGTAAATATACTTTCGTGAAGTGGATGTACACAACCTTGTCTTATGATAACACGAGGTTTGTATGTCATTGACATCTTGTATGATAGTGGCAAAACACCCTTCCAAAGTTAAATTCACCTCACCCTCAACATCTATAGACCACCACTTATATTCCCTCGCCATCCCCCGTTCGACCCAAATACTACACTTTTATTACACGAAGGAATTGTGAAACAAAAGGGTGAGCCTGAACTAGCTCGATAAAGAATATTATGACTAAAGATAAATAAATTATCAATAGTCTTCATCAAGAATAAATCGTAGATTTAGAACATATGATAGATGATAAAACTTTTCAACCATAGTTGCGTGAATGAAGCGAATCCATTAGAAGAGTCAATAGACTATAAAGTCAATTGTCTTCTCCACGTTAAAAGTCCACTGAACAATATTTTATCCACAACATCAATCAACAGTTCCTTTCCACAATCATATGAATAACTTCATAATCATAATTGTGATTCTAAATTCTCTTCTCATCCGGATCGAAGATAATTTTCATCACTGTCTTTACAGAAACATCAAATATCATGGTTATACCAAATCACGAGTTCATTCATAATCATACTAATAAATTCATCTTTGCACCACGGGCCAAAGATATTCATCAACAGTTCATCTTTACACTACAAAGCTAAAGATATTCAACAACAAAATATCTTTGCATTACGAGCCAAAGATATTCATCAATAATTCATCTTTTCTACTGGTAAAGATATTCAACAATTAAATCATCTTTGCATTACGAGCAAAGATATTCATCAATAATTCATCTTTGCACTACTGAGGGCTAAGATATTCATCAACAAGTCATCTTTGCACTACGAGGCGAAGATATTCGTATATCAAAGAAATACATAATCATTTGAAGTTATATAACAATAATTATAACCATGTTGATCAATTCACCTTTGCACTTAAGCTAAAAATATTCAATTGTAAATTCAATGGTCAAATGATCATACCGATCAACAATTTAACTTTTGCTTCTTGGCGAAAATATTATCATTAGGGTTATAAGAATGTTATATAAAAACAATATAATCAAAACATGGTTTTAATTTCAAGAGTAAGATTCATAAATCAACGATAATTTGGTGGAGAAGAAGAAACCATTTTATCGTGAATAGTATCCCGTATTAGTACGTAATATCGTATATCGCATAAAGTAACCTCGACAAAAAGATAAAGTTTCATAATAAAATTCATATCCATATTTATAACACCTTAATCCAAATGTTATAAATCACTTAGAAATCTCATAATCTAATATTATTAATATTACAATAATATTTTAATCATTTCTAAAACTTATAAACAATTTAATTAAATTGTTTACACTTTACTAATTAATGCATTTAATCATCATAAAATACCAAACTCATAAGATTTCATCACCAATAACCAAAACCCTCATCAAAAATCAGCATATACCTCATATATGATTCTCAAGCCATAAAATCATATTTTCCAATTTTCTTACTTCACATAACATATTTAATTAGTTTTACTCATAACTAGAATATTTTCATGAAAAATACCAAATCGGTTCCAAAAATATTTCTTTTCCGGGATTTAGCATAACATAGTCCCATATTGAACATATATTTTCTCTAAATTTTAAAAATTCATTTACTATTTTTCATATGGCCAAAACCAATTTAATATTTAAACATTTATCATAAATTATACTTTTATCCAAAAATTTTGAAATTAATACGGTATCTTGATATTATATAGATGTACTCTCAATAAAAATTTCATCAATTTTGGAGTTAATCACAAGGAGTTATAAATAGTTACTTTTAAAATAGTCTTTTCTCATAAAATCCATAACTCTAATCTATACATCCAAAAATCCCAATTTTTGGACACAATCTACAAAACTCATCAAAATATCATTTCAAATTTTTCCAGAATTTTGAAGGTTCAGAAAAATTTGAAACTAAAAACATAATAACCCTTAAAATCCCTTTTACTATCCCTTACCTCAAAAAGAGCGATTTACATTGGAATAACGCTTAAACGAATCTTGCACCGTATAGCAATACTCAAAGTATACTCAAAATACTCACAAGAATACGCTCGATAATATAGAGAGAAAACTTGAGTTTACGGTGTGATTTTCAATTCTAACCTAAGCACCCTATTTATAGGAAAATACTTGAACACCAAAGCGCAGAAAATTTAATAAATTATTAATATAATAAATTTGAATTCCTACGCCCACTTTTTTTTTTTCAAACTTCAGAAACACAAGTATCTCACCTTACAAAACTTACAAAAACGTTTTTCATAATTAATTAATTTAAAACTCCAAAAAATAATAATTAATTAATCCTAACTTCAATAATTCATAATAAATAGCCCTTTTATCAGAAAATTCGAATCTCATTGAGTTTTTATAGGAAATTCAATTCTCTACAACTTTGCAGAAGAAAGTTTTCCAAATTCCAAATATAAATTTACCGAAATCCACAAACAGACGATTTTACGATACATAATCAAATTTCGGTCAAGAAATGGGGTCCACAGACATGTTTAACATGTTTTAAACATTTATTGTAACAAAAATATTCTTCCTCCTCATATACTCATATATTCCACATTCACTGTGTAAAAATATCACCATTATTATATTATTAAAATAATATATTTAAATGAATTATTTTATCGTAAAAAGATAAAATATTAATTTTCAACAATTGTCATTTTAAAAATTTTCTCCATCTATATCCACATAAATAAATATTTTTCTCATCATAAAAATCAATAATTAATTATTCACAAATAATATTACATAATCACAATATTATGAACTGTAGCGGTTCCTGGAAGAGGGGCTTCCCAATAAGAATTTCTCCTTACTAATAGCAATGATTAGGTGACCAAACCTCTCCTTAGATGTAACTTTCTAGGCATTGCCAATAATGTTATCCAATAATATTATTCGGATAATATGAATTATTGCTCGATAATGGAAAATCTTGTCTTAGTGACAATTATTGAAACAACGATAATATAAAATATCAACGTAGCAATTATTGAATCAATAAAATAAAATATTGAATAATAATTACCGTAACAATTATTGAGTAATGCCTTCTTACGAAAAAAAATTATCATGCTTCATGAATAGTACTCGTGAATAAGTAACTCGTGAATAGTAACTCATGAATAAGTAACTTCGTGAATAATAACTCCCATGAATAAAGAACTTCATGAATAATAATAAAAAAAATTGAATACTTTTATTTCATAAAATTCGGGTCTTACAATCTCCCTCCTTATGAAATTTCGTCTCAAAATTTACGTACACAGTATTTCAAAGAGTTGAGAATACCTTGTTTTCATTTCGATTATATCTCCCCGCATCGTCATGATTTCTCCATTGCTCATCTCACCTATTTCGGATATCATTCTAGAATACACTTCAAAATAAGGGTTAATTTAACAAATTAACATATCACATAATATCCCGATATTACGACCCAACAAATAAGCTTAGGTAGGACACCTTTAAGCGAAGGATTTACTCATCTCTCTCCTCCTAGTTCTAATCCCGATCTCCGCCGTAGATCATATCCCTAAGCTCGATACCAATCAGAACTCCTGGACACCAACTTGTGTCAAGACCTCACATTGATACCTATCGGTTTGCCACCGCAGAGCAGGCGTCCCCTACGGAGAGTCCGCTTCTGCATCCCCCATCAACAGAAGTCACCAACAGAGGGCTCGGGGCTCTTTACTTATAGCTCGATACCAATCGTAATGTGACCCCAAAATAGGTCCATTCCATCCAACCCATTCTGAAGTCGCCAAATATATGGTACGGAAAACAACTACAATTTTATTATAACAATTGTCGTGCAAAATACAACAACACATATGCTTATGAGTTTGGATACAAATATATACCAATCAGTAGACGTCACAATGACACCTTACATAAAGGTATAGTCAAAAACCTGTTTTAGAAATTAGAATCTTTGGGAAGTGCTCAAGAAACCTTCGTACATGGGAGGCCATGCTTTTAGGTTATGGTAGATATCATATGGCCACAGAATATCCTTGGTTGATTGATAGACCCTAAAGAAAAGCGAGAAGATTACTCGTATTCTTCCCAATGGTGAGTCTTCTCTTGACATATCATTATCTCCACTGCCTCTAATTGAGTATTATACTCCAAACAAACACCAAGATTATATAGGTAGTGCTTGTAAATATACTCAATGAAGTGGATGTGCACAACCTTGTCTTATGATAACACGAGTTTGTATGTCATTGGACATCTTGTATGATAGTGGCAAAACACCCTTCCAAAGTTAAATTCACCTCACCCTCAACATCTATAGACCACCACTCTATTCCCTCGCTATCCCCCGCCACTCCAAATGCATACTACACTTTTATTACACGAAAGGAATTGTGAAACAAAAGGGTGAAAGCCAACTAGCTCAATAAAGAATATTATGACTAAAGATAAATAAATTATCAATAGTCTTCATCAATAATAAATCGAGAGATTTAGAACATATGATAGATGATAAAACTTTTCAACCATAGTTGCGTGAATGAAGCGATCCATTAGAAGAGTCAAATAGACTATAAAGTCAATTGTCTTCTCCACGTTAAAAGTCCACCAACAATATTTTATCCTCGTAACATCAATTAACAGCCTTTTCACAATCATATGAATAACTTCATAATCATAATTGTGATTCTAAATTCCTCTTCTCATCCGGGATGAAGATAATTTTCATCACCCGTCTTTACCACCAAACATCAAATATCATGGTTATACCAAATCACGCCCTGCTCATAATCATACTAATAAATTCATCTTTGCACCACGGCCAAAGATATTCATCAACAGCCCATCTTTACACTACTGAAGCAAAGATATTTCAACAACAGAATCATCTTTGCATTCACGAGCCAAAGATATTCATCAATAATTCATCTTTTGCACTCGAATAAAGATATTCAACAACAGTCATCTTTTCATTACTGAGCAAAAGATATTCATCAATAATTCATCTTTGCACTCACAATTAAGATATTCATCAACAAGTCATCTTTTGACTCTGAGCCAAAGATATTCATATATCAAAAAATACATAATCATTTCGAAGTTATATAACAATAATTATAACCATGTTGATCAATTCACCTTTTGCACTTAAGCTAAAAATATTCAATTGTAAATTCAATGGTCATGATCATACCAAATCAACAATTCAACTTTTGCCTTTCATCGCCAAAGAGAAATATTATCATTAGGGTTATAAGAATGTTATATAAAAACAATATAATCAAAACATGGTTTTAATTTCAAAGAGTAAGATTCATAAATCAACGATAATTTGGTCCGGAGAAGAAACCAATTTATCGTGAATAGTATCCCGTATTAAATCATAGTAATCTAGTATCATCGTGCATAATAACTTTCTCGACACTTAAAAAAGATAAAGTTTCATAATAAAATTCATATCCATATTTATAACACCTTAATCCAAATGTTATAAATCACTTAGAAATCTCATAATCTAATATTATTAATATTACAATAATATTTTAATCATTTCTAAAACTTATAAACAATTTAATTAAATTGTTTACACTTTACTAATTAATGCATTTAATCATCATAAAATACCAAACTCATAAGATTTCATCACCAATAACCAAAACCCTCATCAAAAATCAAGATATACCTCATATATATGATTCTCAAGCCATAAAATCATATTTTCCAATTTTCTTACTTCACATAACATATTTAATTAGTTTACTCATAACTAGAATATTTTCATGAAAATACCAAATCAGGTTCCAAAAATATTTCTTTTTCTGGGATTTAGCATAACATAGTCCCATATTGAACATATATTTTTTCTAAATTTTAAAAATTCATTTACTATTTTTTCATATACCCAAACCACCGAATATTTAAACATTTATCATAAATTATACTTTTATCCAAAAATTTTGAAATTAATACGGTATACTGATATTATATAGATGTACTCTCAATAAAAATTTCATCAATTTTGGAGTTAATCACAAGGAGTTATAAATAGTTACTTTTAAAATAGTCTTTTCTCATAAAATCCATAACTTCTAATCTATACATCCAAAATCCCAATTTTGGACACAATCTACAAAACTCATCAAAATATCATTTCAAATTTTTCCAGAATTTTTGAAGGTTCGTAAAAATTTGAAACTAAAAACATAATAACCCTTAAAAACTCCCTTTACTATCCTCTTACCTCAAAAAGCGATGATTTGGAATAACAACTTGAACGAACTTGCAAGTATAGCAATACTCAAAGTATACTCAAAATACTCACAAGAATACGCTCAATAATATAGAGAGAAAAACTTGGGTTTAAAGGTGTGATTTTCAATTCTAACCTAAGCACCTATTTATAGGAAAATACTTGAACACCAAAGCGAAAATTTAATAAATTATTAATATAATAAATTTGAATTCCTACGCCTACTTTTTTTTTTGTTCAAACTTCAGAAACACAAGTATCTCACCTTACAAAACTTACAAAAACGTTTTTCATAATTAATTAATTTAAAACTCCAAAAAAATAATAATAATTAATTAATCCTAACTTCAATAATTCATAATAAATAGCCCTTTGTCGAGAAAATTCGAATCTCGCGAGTTTTTATAGGAAATTCAATTCTCTACAACTTTGCAGAAGAAAGTTTTCCAAATTCCAAACATAAATTGACCGAAAATCACAAACGGACGATTTTATACTATAATCAAATTTCGATCAAGAAATGGGGTCCAATTGACATGTTTAACATGTTTTAAACATTTATTGTAACAAAAATATTCTTCCTCCTCATATACTCATATATTCCACATTCAATTTGTAAAATATCACCATTATTATATTATTAAAATAATATATTTAAATGAATTATTTTATCGAAAAAAAGATAAAATATTAATTTTCAACAATTGTCACTTTAAAAATTTTCTCCATCTATATCCACATAAAATAAATATTTTCTCATCATAAAAATCAATAATTAATTATTCACAAATAATATTACATAATCACAATATTAACAACTGCGAGGCGGTTCAGAAAGAGAGGGCTTCCTATAAGAATTTCTCTCTAAGTGCTCTTCATATTGCGTAATTATGAGGACCACCAATAAGAACACGCACTTCCCCCTCAAAAAAAAATAGTAACCTTCTAATCTTTTATATCCTAAAGTGCATTTCTTTGAAAATTTACATATCCTAGTGTTTTCTTTGTCATAGTATATTTTTTTTATGTTTCAACAGTGGATCGTTGTTTCTTTTTAACAAGAGGGTCCTTCGATTTTCGTGAATGATGGTCATAGTCATGGCGTAAGGAAGAAGGATGGAAGAACCATTGGCAAGCACACGAAAGGCTTAAGGTTAATCCATTCTTCACATCCAAAGACTTTGATCTCGCTATTCTCGTGAGTGAATAAAGTTAAAGTTCTTTTGATGCTTGAGTCTTCGCTTTGTTCTCGATATTCCATGTCGAATGCCACCAGATGTCGTGGATCTCGATCAAGGCTATCGCAAAGATTTCCAAATCTTAGAAGCACAATTATGTGACACACTTTTCATTGATTCGTAGTAATCGCCTTATCTAGAATTATCACAATTCCTTGCAATTTGCGTAATACATCCAGAGAGAATATCCTTCTTCCTAATACCTAAAAATGAAGAACTTGCTTTTCTTTCCTCAGTATATACACATTTAATTAAATGTCAGAATAATCGATAATATTATACCATCATTCTTTGTTGCTAAACCGATACGATAACATCGACAATAAGATATTGATTTTCATTAGTTGTAATTTCAGCCTTAGTAGAGGCAAAGTAGGGAGATTACACCTTACAAAGGTCACACGGTGCAAAGAAGCCACACAGTAAAAACTAAAATATTATCTTATTTGTAATCGCTTGAAGTTATTAAGCTATCAGATCATCATTTTTTTAATTACCCGGGTACGCCTTTTGTAAACATGTAAATTGTGACTATAAGTGTTTATGAAATGAATTCCAATTATTGTGTTCATCAATCGAGAGCAAAACTAACATCAAATTTGGAAAATTAAAGATGAAAACAAATTATCAAAATTATAATACTTTTCGTACATATGAATAAAGATTATTATATGCCCTAATCATCCACTTAGCTACCTAAATAGCTTTAATATATCAAAGCTACAACTAAATCAAGTCAAAAATCTTTGTAGCCAGCATTGGAATCTGTGTCGTAGACATTCCTGCCCAAAAAATATCTTTCACAAAACAAAGAACCCACCGATGCATTTCATTATACAATCCTTCCAACCGGTCATTGTTCTCAAAATCATAATTGTTTATCATCGCCTTCCATCGACATTCAAAATCATCCACACCGAAAGAATCATACACAACGTTATGTAACACAAATTTAATTGATTCATAATGCTCATACCTTTTTAATTTTCCAGAACCTTCTTCATTATACGCCACAAATGTAAGACCCCTAATTTTATGAAATAAAAGTATTCAATTTTTCTTATAATTACTATTCATGAGTTACTATTCACGAAGTTACTATTCATGAGTTACTATTCACGAGTTACATTATATTCATGAAGCATGATAAAAAAATCGTAAGTATAGGCACTACTCAATAATTTTTACAAAGTTACATCGCTCAATATTTTGTTTTATCGATTCAATAATTGTCATATTGATCTTTTATATTATTGTTGTTCAATAATTGTCATCGCACAAGATTTTTCATTATCGATCAATAATTCATATTATTTGAATAATATTATTAGATAACATTATCGCAATGTCTGTAAAGTTCTGTCGAGGAGAGGTTAGATAATCTAATCAAGGCCACCAAGAAGTGAGAAATCCTTATCGGAAAGCCCCCTCTTTCCTGGGAACTGCCTGGTTATCATAAATGTGATTCTGTAATATTATTTGTGAATAATTAGTTATTGATTTATATGATAAGGAAATATTTATTTGATGCGAATATAAATGATGGATTTATTTATGTGGTTATAAGTGAAGGAATTAATGCTGAGGTGTTTGATCAGTATTTTATCAAATTGGAGGTATTAAAATTACCGCTTGTGGATTTTATATTTTCTGCTTAGAATTTGGAAAAAAACTTTCTTCCGCAGTTGTAGAGAATTCGATTTCGTGTGGAATGGATACTAAATTCAGATTTTCTGATAAACGAGCTATTTTCTATGAATTATTAAAGTTTCTGATTATTGTTTAAATGATAAAATATTTTAGAAAATTCTAGAATTGGTTGGTGAGAAATGTGCTCAATTGAATTTTCAAATGTGGTGGGTGGCAATAAAAGCAGGTAAAGCCATCAGGTAGCAGGTCAAGTCTGCTTCGGCGTGCTAACATTTTCCTATAAATAGAGGGCTAAGTTAGAATTGAAAATCACACCAAAAACATAAGATTTCTCTCTTTCTCTCCCTATATTATCAAGCTTAATTTGTGAGTATTTTGATATTTTGAAAGTTGCTATTCAGTGCAAGGTTCCTTCGACTTTACATTCTGGTCAGAAATACTGCTCTTTCGAGGTAAGGGATTTTAAGGGTTGTTATGTTTTTCATGTTTCAGAATCTTTTCGCACCTTCAAAAATTTTGGAAAATTTTGAAATGATAATTTGATGAGTTATCTTGATTGTGTCCAAAATGGAAATTTTTGATGTATAGATTAAGAGTTATGAATTTTATGGGAAAAGACTATTTTAAAAGAAAACCCTTATAACTCCTCAGGGTTAACTCCAAAATCGGTGAAATTTTTATTGGGAGTACATGTATATAACATGAGTATATTCTCAGAATTTCGAATTTTTGGACAAAAGTACAATTTATGATAAATGTTTAAATATTCTAGAGTTTTTGCCTTATGAAAAATAGTAAATGACTTTTAAAAATTTCGAGAAAAATATATGTTCAATATGTGACTATATTTTGCTAAATCCTTAAAAGAAATATTTTTGAACCGATTTGGTATTTTTCATGAAAATGATCTAGTTATGAGTAAATGAATTAAATATGTTATATGAAGAAAGAAAATTGAAAATATGATTTTATGGCTTTGAGAATCATATATATGAGGTATATGCAGATTTTTGATGAGGGTTTTGGTTATCAGTGATGAAATCTTATGAGTTTGGCATTTTATGATGATTAAATGCATTAATTAGTAAAGTGTAAAAACAATTTAAATAAATTATTTATAAGTTTAAGAAATTATTAAATATTGTTGTAATATTAATAATATTAAGATTTTGATATTATTAAGTGATTTATAACATTTGGATTAAGGTGTTATAATTATTGATATGGATTTTATCAGAAACTTTATCTTTTTTGTGTTTGGGTTACTATTCACATATACTAGACTATTAACCTAAAAATAAAATTTTCCTTTTTTCCAAGATGTCTATATGGTTATTATCTTCGATCAATCCATGTTTTGATAATATTGTTTTTATTATCATATATAACATTTTTATAATCCCTTGATGATATATTTCTTCGACTTCGAGTGTAAAGATGGGTAGATTATTGGTACGACGGACTACGGGTTCTCTTTTTGCCAAGAGTAAAAAGTTAAATTGTCGAATCGTATGATCACTTAATTATCAATTTATAATTGAATATTTTTAGCTTAAGTGAAAAGGTGAATCGATCAACATAGTTATAATTATTGTTATATAACTTCCGAAATGATTATGTATTTCTTGAGATATTAATATCTTCGCACGTATCGCAAAGATGAGATATTGATGAATATCTTCGCCCGTAGTGCAAAGATGAATTATTGATGAATATCTTCGGCCCGTAGTGCAAAGATGAATTATTGATGAATATCTTCGCCCATAAAGGCAGATGAATTATCGATGAATATCTTCGCTCAGAAGGCAAAAGACGACTTGTTGATGAATATCTTTAAATTTGTAAAGTGCAAAGATGAATTATTGATGAATATCTTAGCCTTATAGACAAAGATGAATTATCGATGTATATCTTCGCTCGTAATGCAAAGATTTACCGTTGTCAATATCTTTAAATTTCAGTAGTGCAAATATGAATTATCGATGAATATCATCGCTCGTAATGCAAAGATGACCTGTTGTTGAATATCTTTAAATTGTAGTGTAAAGATGAATTGTTGATGAATATCTTCGCCCGTAGTGCAAAACGATGAAATTTATTAGTATGATTATGAATGTGAACTGTGATTTGGTATAACCATGATCTTTGATGTTTTAGGTAAAGATGTGATGATGAAAATTATCTTCGCCCCGGATGAGAAGAGAAATTAGAATCACAATTATGATTATGAAGTTATTCATATAATTGTGGAAAGGAACCGCTGATTGATGTTACGGGATAAAACATTGTCAGTGGACTTTTAACGCGAGAAGACAATAGACTTTATACTATTCGACTCTTTTAATGGATCGCTTCGTCTACCGCAATTACGGTTGAAAAGTTTTATCATCTACCATATGTTCTAAATCTCCGATTTATTATTGATGAAGGCTATTGATAATTTAATTATCTTTAGTCATTATATTCTATATCGAAGTTAGTCAGGTTTCACCCTTTTGCTTCACAATTCTTTCGTAATAAAAGTGTAGTCGGGTCGAGCTGGGATAACAGGAAATAGAATGGTGGTCTATAATCGCTGAGGTTCTCACTAAATAGTATGGAAATAATTTTATCGAGAACTTTAGATAAGTGTGTCGATTATATACGCCATTTGATATTTAATTTTAGTGAACCGAATAGGTGAGGTGAACCCAACTTTGAAGGATATTTTGCCACTATCATACAAGATGTCCGATGACATACAACCTCGTGTTATCATAAGACAGGTCAGCACATCAACTTGCCGAGTATATCTACGAGCACTATCTATATGATCTTGAGTTTATTTGAAATGTAATTCTCACTGAGACAACGGAGATAATTATATGTCAAGAGAAGACTCACCACCGGAAAGAACATGATAGTAATCTTCTCGCTTTTATTTGGGGTCTATTAGGTCAACCAAGGATAATTCTGTAAGCATATAATATCTATTATAACCTGACGCATGGCCTCCCATGTACGGGTTGGTTTTCAGAGCACTTTCCAAAGATTTTAATTTCAAAAACAAATATCGACCGTATCTTTATGTAAGGTGCCATTGTAACGCATATCTAAGGTCGGGACAAGAGTCACAATGATATATATTTGTATCAAAACTTACAAAGATACGTGTTGTTGTATTTTGCACGACAATTGTTGTAATAAAGTTGTAGTTATTTTCTCAGCACTACGATTCGGTGACACTGTAATAGGTGGGATGAATCGACCTATTTTGGGGGCGCCCACAACAAACACCATCTAAGTGGCGCAGCATCGCGAAAAACTATCTCAACCGCATTTTTCATCGCTTTGTCTCGACGGTGATAATGGCACGTGGAGCTTTTCAGACATGGAAGAAAGCCACGATCAAACAACCAAACAAAAGTGTTAAGATCTTCATTCGATATCAAGCCACAACCAAGTAGTATGGATTGTCCATGGTGGTTAACTCCAACAAAAAAGGAGCAAATGACATATCATATTTATTAGTCAAATAGTGGTGTCAAATGTGATGACATCACCAAACTCCTCATACGCAATGAGACCTCGAATCCGCCTAAAATAAATTTTTGATCCGATTTTCCTCATTCGGTCTATCACATAGAAAAATTAGAATCTACCGCTTGAACTTTAGCAAAATAATTTTCAAGTGCACTAGCATCACCCTCAAAGAAGCCTTAGTTTTTTAATTTTCCCATATAATTTTCACAAATTTCTTTAAACAAGGCATTCGCTTTTCCATACATAATTCTAATTGAATTATAACTTTTATTCATCGGTATCCCAAAGATCGTTGTTTAGCTTTCAAGTCTCCACTTTATATAAGAGGTCACATGCCCATTACACCTAAGTGAAAACGAGATTTACTTGGACTTAAACCATGATTATGCTAAAGCTCCCAAAGTGGTTATACCCCATTTTTCATCATTCAATAACTCTGCACAAATCTTAGCCTTACACAACTTGCTTTTAATAACCTGGATGCGGTTTTAGAAAAATCTTTGAGTTCTTCTTTGTTCTCCATATTTGTGACGCCCCAAAATAGGTATACATCGCCCATCTCGAGTCGCCAAATACATGGTACAAAAAATTCAAATACAAACTAATAATACAAAGAAATGTGGTAAAATACGACAAAAAACATATGTCAGTGAGTTTAAATACAAATATTTTCTTCTGCATAATATCCATTCTCAAATAGAGTCCTCGTTACATTTATTATCACACTATTTTACGTATAATAGTGAGGACTACTAAGACACCATCTCTGACCATCACCCGCTCCCGACTAGTCCCAAATATACGCTCTCATTTCCTAAAAGAACAAAGAAAAAGAAAGGGTGAGCTCAACTAGCCCAAAGAAGAAATATTATGACCAAGATAATGCAAAATAAATTATCATTAGCCTTCAACAATGTTAAACCGATAAAATACAATAGACATCAAGTTTAATCACAAATGATCAAGCAATCCATTAAAAGAGTCAAGTAGAGAATAAAATCTACTATCTTTTATGATTTAAAAAGTTTTTCATCACTTTTATCACCGAGACTCAAATTTTATAAATAATCCACATCATCCCCGCACTACTACGCCAAGGATATTCATTAGGTCACGACCACAAATTCCATGCATTACGCCCAAGGATATTTGTATATTCATCAATGGTCATGATGTTAGAGTTTATGCCCTGTAGGCCAATTATTTGATATAATTGCTTAACATTTTGATATTATATTTGATCGAATAAATGACCGATTTTATTATGGTTTTATTTATCGCGTATATAAATGTTAACATAATAAAAATCCTTAGAATAGTGATACAAATTATATAGTTTCAAGTATGTGACTCAAATACGAGATTATATAATTACTATTAGTATCATTGTTTTAAATGTCCTTAGTCGAGTATCATTGTTGATGGGACAACAATGATGCATCGAGACTAGTATGTGGATCGATCGATGGCCAAATCTCAATGGTCATAAATATATGAGATATTAAGTCAATGCATAGTACATGTTGTTAGAAACGATGTATCGATGCACTCCACCACGAGAATTCTACGTGAACATTTTGCAAAGTGTCATTAGCAATTCTCATAAATGACAATGATGTAATGGTCCTCCGACCAAATCACTATATTACTACACGTAAATTTATGTACTTTGATATCATCAAATGTCACCTTTAATAGGGTGGACTATAAAGGTGATTATTGGGTACATCATGAATCGTGGTGAGGAATATGAGTGATCTAGATGGAATTTAACCTCCTATATATTAGGATGATATCCATAGGTTCTCGATCGAAAGTAGACTATGAAATGCACGGCCATGCTCAAATAGTGATTTGTTTCATATAGTCTACTCATCGATCAAGAAAACTCGATTAAATTACGAAGAGTATGACACATTCCATGACTCGAGTTTAATCTTGATATTAAGGTTAAAAGGATTAAATTACATCAAAACATCGGTCACGTAAAAGGTCAGATCGAATCATCGATCTTATTATTACTGGGTAGCAAAGGATACATTACTAGATGTCGCTTCACTTTTTATAATTTTATAATATGATTTTAAAATTATTGCCAACGTAATAATAACCTATAGGTCACACACATAAAACGTTATTAAAAGGAATTAATTTAAAGGATTAAATATATCAATATGATTGATAATATTTAAATCACTTAATTTAAATTAGTAAATTAGTATATATATATATATATATATATATATATATTAATTAAGTAAGACTTAATTAAGATATAATATATATATAAATTCGAATTTTATTTTAATTAGATTAGGGTTTTGAATAGTTCCTTTTAAATTGCTATAAATATGATATGTAGCCACTTTAGGGAGATTATTATTAATAACCCAAAACCCTAGCCGCTCTTTAGAGAGAGAGACCAGAGAGAAAATTCCGAAATTTCTCATCCTTGGTGGCTAGTACCGCAATTCCTTATTTTGCAGATCGTAGGACGATTTGTGCAGAGCGTTCGTGTGGATACCGTAGAGACGCAGTCCGTTTGAATTGCGTTGGAGATTCGACCGCATCGATTCTAGCTTTGATAATCGGTACAATTTCTAACCTCTGAATTAATTGATTTTTCGCATGGATCCTGTTTGAGGGTTTCGGAAATTACTTTGAATTGTTCAATTTTTGCCAAGCTTTCTATGCCGAAAACCCTACACACGATCATGCCAACAACTCGTCCCATCAATGCACTACGCCAACGAGGACTTTTATCACATCATTTGTAATATTACTACCATGATTACACCAATAATCCTCGTCATAATCATACCAAGTCCATCTACGCACTACAAAAGCCACATACGACTTTCAAAAAAAATATAAACACGAGGATGATGACAATGATATAAGAATTCAATAAAACAAGTTCACTAATTAATTTATTCAAGAACTAATAACGCCCAAATTGTCAACGGATATCGCTTTGTAGAGTAAAATTCAAGAATGGTCAAGAATATTTCCATGAAAAATATCGAATGAAGCGCAAATATCAAGGATATTCCACTAATTTCATGGAGTATGAAGTCAAAATTTTAACCAACCGAGTATAATAACGAATGGAATAACAAAAGAAATCACCACGCACGCAGATTTCAGATGTATGTAAAAGTTATTCCAACAAAATAATAATAACTAACCAAGTCGTGAAATTCACACCGGCTGTGATGTTCCAATGTAATAATAAGTGCGGAATAATAAATAATAGACCAGTCCTGTAAAACACACATGCATGTGATATTCCAATGTAATAATAATAAAGATTTTAACCAGTCCTGTAAAACACACGCATGTGATGTTCCAACATAATAATAATAAAAAACGAACCAGTCCGTAAAAACACACGCATGTGATGTTCCAAATGTAATAATAATAAAGATGTAATAATGTAAGAATGTCACCAAGTATAGGGTAGCCCACAGATACAAAAGTTATTCCAATGTAACAATAAAGAAATGGAATAATAGAAGTTCTCTTCTTGAATACAAAAGAAATAACACCCCTCACCGTAAAAAGAAACCGGTTATAAGAGTAGGAAGTAGTAATACTTTTCTATAGTTTCTCTAAAATTTCTATCTCCGAGTTTCAATGAATTCGTAAGAAATAATGAAAGAAACGAGCTTCTATTTATGTAAGAATGGAAAGGGTACTGCTTTTAAGAAAATTCATGGATGCACATTCAAATAAATTCACGCGCCAAAGTCATATTCGATAATTCATAGGGCCTAACTCCTCAAGTAAAACAAAACTATAGAGTACAACTTAATCACAAATCAATTATTCGGATGCAAAATTCAAACCTTCCTCCAATAAGAACAAAGCAACCCAATATCATATATATATAAATAGACAACACATGCTAAATTAAAGAAATGGTCCAATGAAAATGTAAGACCCCAACTTTTTGAATAAAGATGAATTTTCTATAATTATCATTTTTGAATATTATGATATAATGTTATAGTTGTGGGTAATAATTATAAATTTTGCAAAATATGTAAGACCCCGAATTTTATGAAATAAAAGTATTCAATTTTTATAGTTACTATTCATGAGTTACTATTCATGAGTTACTATTCACGAGTTACTATTCATGAGTTACTATTCACGAGTTACTATTCATGTGTTACTATTCATGAGTTACTATTCACGAGTTTCTATTCACAAGTACTATTTACGAAGCATGATAATTTTTTCGTAAGAAGACACTACTCAATAATTGTTACAGTAGTTATTGTTTAATATTTTATTTTATTGAGTCAATAATTACTGCATTGATAGTTTATATTATTGTTGTTTCAATAATTATCATCAAGACAAGATTTCCTATTATCATATCAATAATTCATATTATTTGAATAATATTATTAGATAAAGATTATCGACAATGTCTAGAAAGTTCTCGCGAGGAGAGGTTAGATAATCTAATCACAAGATCAAGAATGAGAAATCCTTATCCGAAAGCCCCTCTTCCCTGAAAACCGCATTGTCATTATAATTGTGATTCTCAGAATATTATTTGGAAATAATTAATTATCGATTTATATGATAATGAAATATTTATTTGATGTGGATATAAATGATGGATTTATTTATGTGGTTATAAATGAAGGAATTGATATCGAGGTGTTTTATCAAGATTTTGCCTGATCGAGGTATTAAAACTCAAATCTGTTCTTAAAGCTTTACCGTGAGAGTTATAATTTTAATCCGACCGTTGGATCATTGTGATTTTTGGATATGTTATACATATATAAGTCGAGTATATATCCACAAATTTTGAACCGTTAAAAATGAACGTATGATTTGTTATGAATTTTAAGAGGTGACATGATCGTAAATTGTCAAGTATCCGAATTTATCATATCGGTGGAAAATTTAGAATTGGTGGACCCCACCTACTATTGGTGAAGAAATGTGTCAAATTCTAATTCAAATGTGGTGGGTGGCAATATTAGCGAAGTCAAGCCATCGTAAAGCAGTCAAGTCTGCCTTTGCAAGTACAACATTTTCCTATAAATAAAGGGCTAAGTTAGAATATAAAATCACACCAGAAACATAAGATTTCTCTCTTTCTCTCCCTATATTATCACGCTTATTTTGTGAGTATTTTGATACTTTGAGAGTTGCTATTCAGTGCAAGGTTCCTTCGGCTTTACATTCCAGTTAGAAATACTGCTCTTTCGAGGTAAGGGATTTTTAAGGGTTATTATGTTTTTCGGGCCAGATTTTTTCTAATTCATCAAAAATTCTGGAAAAAATTGAAATGATAATTTGATGAGTTTTGTAGATTGTGTCCAAAAATGCCGATTTTTGGATGTAAAGATTAAGAGTTATGGATTTTATGAGAAAAGACTATTTTAAAAGTAAACTGCAGCGGAACATGCAATCCATTAAGAGAGTCAAGTAGAGAATAAAATCTACTATCTTTTATGATTTAAAAAGTTTTTCATCACTTTTATCGCTGAGACTCAGCTCAATAAATAATCCACATCATTAAATCATCCCCGCCTACAAGCCAAGGATATTCTTTAAGATCACGCACACGAATTATCCACGCACTACGCGCCAAAGATAATTGTGTTTTCATCAACTATTCCCCGATCATGCCATAAAACAATTCATCTTTGCTTCCTCGCCAAAGAGAATTCATAGCCATAATCATACCAAAATCGCCCATCTATGCACTACGCCAACGAGGACTTTTTTCACATCATTTGAAGATTACTACCATGATTATACCGAATAATCCTCGGTCATAATCATACCAAGTTTATCTATGCACCACAAAACGTATGACTTTCAACATAATATAAACACGAGGATGATGCAATGACATAATAATTCAATAAAACAAGTTCAAGAATTAATTTATCCAAGAACTAATAATGTCCAAATTGTCAACACGATATCGCTTTGTAGAGTAAAATTCAAGAATGCTCAAAAAATATTTCCATGAAAAGATATCGACGAAGCGCAAATATCAAGGATATTCTACTAATTTCATGGAGTATAGTAAGTCAAAATTTTAACCAACCGAGAATAATAAGGAATGAAATAACAATGTAAATCACCACGCATACAGATTGTGATGATAGGTTATTCCAATGTATCAATAATAATGTAACCAAAGTCGTGAAAATCACAATCGATGTGATGTTCTAATGTAATAATAAAGAATGGAATAACAATGTAAATCACCATGCATGCAAGATTGCATGTATAAAGTTATTCCAATGTAATAATAAAGATGTAATAATAAAGACTAACCAGTCCCAAGATATATAAGATGTATGTGATATTCCAAATGTAATAATAAAGACGAAATAATAAAAATGGAACCAGTGTCCGACGATAAGATGTATGTGATATTCCGATGTAATAATAAAGACTTTTAATAATAAAATGGAACCAGTCCCACAGATAAGATGTA
This sequence comes from Panax quinquefolius, assembly GCA_020205615.1. Classification (NCBI taxonomy): domain Eukaryota; kingdom Viridiplantae; phylum Streptophyta; class Magnoliopsida; order Apiales; family Araliaceae; genus Panax; species Panax quinquefolius. The sequence goes on along the minus strand of CM035174.1, from coordinate 113,390 downwards.
TGTGATATTCCTATACATAATAATAAAGACTTTTAATAATAAAATGGAACCAGTCCCACAGATAAGATGCATGTGATATTCTAACAAAATAATAAAGACATAATAATAGAAGATCATCACCAAGTATAGGTATTCACAGATACAAAGTTATTCCAATGTAATAATAATAAAATGGAATAATGTAAGTTCTCTTCTTGAATACAAAAGAAATAACATCCCTCACCGTAAAAGAAGAATATCCCGATCGATAGGTGAGAATTTTCTTAAAGAAAACTTATACTATGTTCTTCGCTTCAAAATTTCTTAAAACTCTTAAGGAAATACGCCAAGATTATGTAAGAGAATTCTCCTAACTTCGTGTGATTTCAATTCTAACTAAGCTTCCTATTTATAGAAAATGGAATGCATAAGAATTAATCCATGAATCTGGCCTAGATTGATTTACTTTAATCTGACTATTCCATATTTAAAGCAAAATCTTTTAAATAAAATATAATATATTCTATTTTATATAAAAAGTTTTTACTATGCAAACACTATATAAAACACTATGCATAATAAAATATAATATATTCTATTTATGTAATAACTTTAATAAAGTATTCTGCTTTATATAAAAGATGTTTCGCTTTTATTACGCTAATAATACTAATAAAACAAAACTTAATAATCAATAATCGAATCAAATAATGTGAGATACTACGCAAAAACTATCAGAGCAATAATCGAACAAAACCGAGTGACTTCACATAAATATCAATAATCAACACCGCGGCTACTACTACGTAACAACGCCAGACATTATACTTTTTTACTACCGAGTAGTTTAACAAGATCAACCAGAAACATCCGCCGTTATTTTCAATAAAATATTTTTGTCGCTTTCAATCCGACAATAATTCCGCTAGGTCCACTAATGATTGTACAAACCGCATTTAATATTTTTCACACAAAGAATATTCCTCGACCAATCGAATATAATATAACAACTTGCATACTTTGCAAAATTTATAAATACTACCCACAACTATAACATTATCTCAAATTCACACCATAATATTAAAAAAATTATTTCGAGAAAATTAATTTTTTATTTATAAAACTGGGTTTCACAATCTCCTCTCCTTATGAAATTTCGCCGAAATTTACGTGACGCACTGCGGTATGCCAACATGTGAGGATACTCGACTTTATTTCGATTCTAACTCTCGAGTGTCAATACGATTCTTCTTATCCAAGATTTTAACACGATATCCTCAAATGTTAAATCATCCGCTATCTCTTCCTGCTTCTAAATTAATAATGTGGTTTGGGACATATTTACGTAACATCGACACGTTAAAAAACGCTATGAACACGCCGATGATTTTGTCAAAACGAGTCTATAAGCCACACGCTCATACTCGATCGAGGATTTCAAATGGGCCAATTAAATCGAGGGTCGAGATTTCTCTTCGTCGATTCTTATTTCTAGAATAACGCCTCTCAACCTTCTTCTTCTTCACTTTCATCACCTCCGTGTAGCTTGAGCGGCTTTTAACTTTATCGATTAAAGTCGATTCTACTCAGATATTCGTTATCTTCACGCGGGTCCCTGTAGTCTTTAACTCTATCTTCATCATTTGTAAGTTATACAAAATGAGTCTTTGTTAACAACATCGCACTCAGTAAATGCATACGATCTTCTACTCAACACGCCGCCTACCACGCTCGCTTCTTCCACGATGATATCGAATGGTACGATCGTAATCTTCAACAAATGAGTCAACGCTCATGCATTTATACGCTCATTTTAAGAAAAATAAATATTCGAGGGTTTAAGAATGAGGTTTTGTACCGGGTCAAGACAAAATTTGATTTCACGCCTAGGTAGGTCAAGAAGTCTTAAGAAATACGCCAGAAATTTATTAATGATAGAAATATCATTCAAAACTATTACTCTCATCTAAGACTTGATAAGACGTCACCTCGATACCAACTACGACTTCTATCCCTTAACCCGGATAAGACCTCACAATGATACGTATCAACTTGCCATCTTCATTCACGACATCGCCTACGTAAAGTCCGCTTTGCAGCATTCCACACAAGCGAAGTCAACAATGAAAGGCTCGGACTCTTTACTTATGGCTCGATATGACAATGATCGACTTTTAGTGGTTCGTTACTTTGAATTCGCATAACAAAGTTGGTTAGAGTATGAAAGCTAATCACCTTACAAAAAGCATGATGAGAAGTTAACCAATCGATTCCAAAAATCACATCCATGCAAATATTTTCAAAGAGATAAGATCGACAGTAAAAGTATGAAAGTGTTGATTTGAATCAAACAAGATTTATAAATAAGAAAGGTAACGGGTTTCCCTAACCGAAGTTTAAACAGATATATCAAAGTCTAACTTCTCCTGAGTTAACTTCAAACATCGAACACAACTAGTGGAATAAAAGAGTGAGTAGAACCCCAGATTCAACACTAGATAGAATTCGCAAGAGTTTATGACTAACATACCCGTGATAATTTTATTCAGTGTTCCTCGTCACGAAAAAAAACCTCTCTTAAACTACCGGCTTTTGGCTTGTCTCGGGACATCCTTTGCATCACTATCCCACCGGACTTCGACTTCACCATACGACAAAATCGAGCTAGGTGACCTTCTTCCGCAATTAAAACATGCTTTGATTGTCAGCATACTTTGACTTTGATGTCCCTCCCCGTCCGCATTTGAATCATACGATCGGTGGTCGCTTCTTCTTCCTTTGAAACAAAATCGGTGCCGACGCCTTCACGCCATTGTTGAACCTTCTTCTTGAAATGTCCATTCTTATTGTTGTGGCTATGATTACCACCGGCGTGGTTACCATTCTCGCATGATAATTTCCCCACGATGGTTATCATTGTTCTCACGACCGCTACCACCCAGATGATTATTATCGTGTTGCTGGTCGTCATTTTTGTCAGGCTTTCACTCATTATCGCGCCCCAATAATCGAGACCTATTCACAACATCTCAATATAAACAAAGTTTGTGAGAAATGAGGTATCGACGATATCGGGTTTCAAACCTCGCAAAAACATTCACGCTATTCTCTCTCATTATCGACCAAATGGGATGCAAACCGATAACCAAGCAAACTTAGCCTCGCGGTCGCGACACTGGCCATATTGCTTTTACTCCAAATTTGATGAACTACACCTCCTTCATGTGACGAATGCTTTCGAAAGTACTTGTCATCGAACAACTTCTCGAACTTCTCCCAAGACATCTTGAA
>CM035174.1:0-110020 GCA_020205615.1 Panax quinquefolius | reverse complement strand
CCCAAAATAGTATACATCACCCATCTTGAGTCGCCAAATACATGGTACAAAATTCAAATACAAACTAATAATACAAAAAATGTAAAAAATAATACACAAAACATATGTCGTGAGTTTAAATACAAATATTGTCATCTAGATAATATCCATTCTCAATCGAGTCCTCATAGATAGTATACAAACTCAAATTCAGTCCTCATTACATTTATTGTCACACTATTTAATGTAATAGTGAGGACTACTAATACTATCATCTCGACCATCACCCATTCCCCGACTAGTCCCGCCACGCTTCTCATTTCCTCAAGAGAACAAAGGAAAGAAAGGGTGAGCTCAACTAGCCCAAGAAGAAATATTATGACTAAGATAATGCGTAATAAATTATCATTAGCCTTCAACAATGTTAAACCGATAAAATACAATAGACATCAAGTTTAACTGCATAATGGATCAAGCAATCCATTAAAAGAGTCAAGAGAGAATAAAGTCTACTATCTTTTTATGATTTAAAAGGTTTTCATCACTTTTATCGCCGAGACTCAAATTTCAATAAATAATCCACATCATTAAATCATCCCCGCACTATGTGCCAAGGATATTCTTTAATATCACGCACCACTTAATTATCCATGCTCTACGCCAAAGATAATCGTGTTTTCATCAACGGCCCCGATCATGCCATAAAACAATTCATCTTTGCTCCCTCGTCAAGAGAATCCATAGCCATAATCATACCAAAAATCGCCCATCAATGCACTACGGCCAATGAGGACTTTAATTTTTACATCATTTGTAACATTACGGCCATGATTATACCGAATAATCCTCGGTCATAATCATACCAAGTCCATCTATGCACCATACAAAGCCACAAATGTATTTTTTAATAAATATAAACATGAGGATGATGACAATGATATAAGAATTCAATTAAACAAGTTCAAGAATTAAATTATCCAGAACTAATAACGCCCAAATTGTCAACACGATACTTCCTTTGTAGAAATAAAATTCAAGAATGCTCGTAAGAATATTTCCATAAAAAGATATCGGATGAAGCGCAAATATCAAGGATATTCCACTAATTTCATGGAGTATAGAAGTCAAAGTTTTAAACAAATCGAGTATAATATACCGAATGGAATAACAAAAGATATCACCATGCACGGTAGATCGTGATGAGAGAAAGTTATTCCAATGTAATAATAATAACGGAACTGTGTCGTGAAAATCATACCGATGTGATGTTCCAAATGTAATAATAAATACTAAATAATAAATGATGGAACCAGTGTCCACAGATAAGATGCATGTGATATTCCAAATGTAATAATATAGACAAAATAATAAAATGGAACCAGTGTCCCAGAGATAGCATGTATATGTGATATTCCAACGTAATATTAAAGATTTTAATAATAAATGGAACCAGTCCCCAGAGATAAAGATATGCATGTGATATTTGTGAATGTAATATTAAAGACTAATAATAAAATGGAACTGTGTCCCTGCATGAAAACACATGCATGTGATATTCTAATGTAATAATAAAGATGTAATAATAGAAGAATGTCACCAAGTATAGGGTATTCCGCACAGATACAAAAGTTATTCCAACAGATAATAAGAAATGGAATAACAATGCTTTTCTTCATGAATATAAAAGAATAATATCCCTTACTGTAAAAGAAGAATATTCTAAAAGATCGCTAGGTGAGGATTTTCTTAAAGAAAACTTATACTATGTTCTTCGCTTCAAAGTTTCAAAACTCTAAGGAAATACGCCAAGATTATGTAAGAAGAAGAATTTGAACTTCCGGTGTGATTTCAATTTAACTAAGCTTCCTATTTATAGAAAATGGAATGCATAAGAATTAACTCCATGAACTGGCCCGCATCGATTTACATTTTAACTGACTATCCATATTTAAAGTAAAAAATCTTTTAAATAAAATATAATATATTCTATTTTATAAAAAGATTTTTACTATGCAAAACACTATGCAACACTATACAAAACACTATGCAACACTATGCATAATAAAATATAATATATTCTATTTATGTAATAACTTTAATAAAGTATTCTATATTCTATTTTTATATAAAGATGTTTCGTTTTTATTACGTTAATAATAATTAATAAAACAAAACTTCTAAATCAACAATAATTGAATCAAATAATGTGAAATACTATGCAAAGAACTATTATAACAATAATTGAACAAAACCGAAAGTGACTTCTCACATAAATATCAATAATCAATACCGCAGTGCTACTACGCAACAACGCCAGACATCATTTCTTTTACTACCGAGTAGTTCAACAAAGATCAACCAGTAAAACTTCCGCCATTATTTTCAATAAAATATTTTTGTCATTTTTCAATCCGATAATAATTCCGCAGGGTCCACTAATGATTGTACATCATTGCACGGATATTCCCCGACAAAAAGAATATTTCCCAACCAATCTAATATAATATGACAACTTGCATAATTTGCAAAATTTATAAATACTACCCACAACTATAACATTATCTCAAATTCACACCATAATATAAAAAATTATTTTGAGAAAATTAATTTTTATTCATAAAACTGGGTTTCACAATCTCCTCCTTATGGAATTTCGCCTCAAAATTTACGACACGTACTCGGTATGCCGTAATGTGAGGATACCTCGACTTCATTCGTGATTCTAACTCTCGAGGTATAACCTTCGAGTGTTGAATACGATTCTTCTTATCCAAGATTTTAACACGATCTCCTCAAATGTTAAATCATCCGTTATCTCGTCCGGGTTCTAAATTAATAATGTGGTTTGGGTTGTCCACATATTTACGTAACATCGACACGTTAAAAAGGTTATGAACACGCCGATACATACTTGGCAGAAACGAGTTTATAAGCCAACGCTCCTACTTGATCGAGGATTTCAAATGGGCCAATTAAATCGAGGGTTGAGATTTTCTCTTCGTCGATTCTTGCTTTTAGAATAACGCCTTCTCGAACCTTCTTCACTTTCATCACTCCCGTGTGTAGCTTGAGCGCTTTTAACTTTATCGATTAAAGTCGATTCTACTCAGATATTCGTTATTCACGTGGGTCCCTGTAGTCTTTAACTCTATCTTTATCATTTGTGTTAAGTTATATAAATAAATGAGTATGGTTAACAACATCATAAACGATACAATCTTATACTCAACACGTCGCCTACCACATTCGCTTTTCCACGATGGTATTGAATGGTACGATCGTAATCTTCAACAGCTCAAGCCAACATCTTTGGCGCATGTTACTTTCATTTTAAGTGAAGAAATATTTGAGGGTTTAAGAAATGGGTTTTTGTATTGGGGTCAATACAAAATTCAATTTCACACTCTAAGGGTAGGCTAAGAAGTCTTCAAGAATACGTCAAGAAATTTATTAATGATAGAAATATCATTCAAAATTGTTACTCTCATCTAAGACTTGGATAGTACGTCACATCGATACCAACCGTGACTTCTATCCCTTAACCCGGATAACACCTCACAATGATACCTATCAACTTGACATCTTCATTCACGACATCGCCATGTAAAGTCCGGCTTGCAGCATTCCACACAAAGAAGTCAACAATGAAAGGCTCTGGACTTTACTTATGGCTCGATATGAAAATGATCGATTTTAGTGGTTTGTTTACTTTGAATTCAGATAACAAAGTTGGTTAGAGTATGAAAGCTAACCACCTTACAAAAAGCATGATGAGTAGTTAACCAATCGATTCGAAAAATCACATCCATGCAAATATTTTTAAAGAGATAAGATCGACAGGTAACATGAAAGTGTTTATTTGAATCAAACAAGATATAAAAACAGTAGAGGTAACGAAGGCTCCTACTAACGAAGTTTCAACCAATAAGTCAAAGTCTAACTTCTCCGGAGTGAATTCAAGCAAGAGAGATAAAATAATGGGTAGAACAGGTATCTTATAAGGTATAGACTTCACAAGAGTTTGTAATTAACTTACCCGTAATAACTTCGTTCGGGTTTCGCAACAAATGCTCTTACTTAAACTATCAGATTTGGTTTTGCTATAGAGTACATTCCACCTTTAGTTGCTTCGTCACATTCCTGATCCATGATTCAAATCATTATTCTCCGATCCATATTGAATTGGGGTTGACGTTATACATGTGATAATTCAAATTGGATGTTGATTCTCCCAATTGTCGCCCAAAAAGCAAAATCCATTTCATCTATTTTGGCTTTATTAGATCTCGGACGCCTTTTTTTCACACTATCAACGCTGTCATGTGGTCTTTTTACCCACGCATCATCTATTCTTCTTCGTTTAGTTGTTTCGCTTTCATCGTAACTTTGATCAAGCTGCTCGATTCCAACTCTAATATCTTATATACCGCCAAAGAGTGCTTCGCTCAAGCATCGCACATCTCGGGTGACACAATTTTGAATTGTCAGATCTCTTTGCTCCACAACCGCCGCCGCTTTTCTTCAAATTTCGCTTCTTCTAACTCACTCATGAACATGATTTTGTAATTCTAAGTTTTGATTATAAAATTCATCTAACCAATTCTCCTCGTGTTCTTCTTCTTCCTCTTCCTCCTCACTCTCACTCTCGCTATTTCCTCGCAAACTAGCTCTGTGCAACTATTAGTTCTTCATTCACCACGTAGATATCTCTAATTTGTCCTTCGCCTAACACCACATTAACTCCGATTAGTGATTAAAGGTGTCTCACGGTCTCATTCACTCCATGTGAACATTTTCACCGCCATTTCCAAACACCGCCACAAAACAAGGATTAGATAACATATCACATATTATCCCTATACTACGAATCCACCAATTAAATAACAAATAAACTTAGGTAGGTCATACTAATAAGGAATTTCTGCTCTCTCCCTCCTAGTTCTTATCTCATATCTCACCTGTGGATCATATCCCTAAGCTTTGATACTAACCGTGACGCCCAAAATATAGTATACATCACCCATCTTGAGTCGCCAAATACATGGTACAAATTTCAAATACAAACTAATAATACAATAGTGGTAAAATAATACGATAAAACATATGTCATGAGTTTAAATACAAATATTGTCATCTAGACAATATCCATTCTCAATCGAGTCCTCTCAGATCAGATACAAACTCAAATTCAAATTCCTCATTACATTTATTATCACACTATTTAATGTAATAGTGAGGACTACTAATACTATCATCCGGACCATCACCCATTCCCCGACTAGTCCTCGCCACGCTTCTCATTTCCTCAAGAGAACAAAAGAAAGAAAGGGTGAGCTCAACTAGCCCAAGAAGAAATATTATGACTAAGATAATGCGTAATAAACTATCATTAGCCTTCAACAATGTTAAACCGATAAAATACAATGACATCAAGTTTAATCAGCAATGATCAAGCAATCCATTAAAAGAGTCAAGTAGAGAATAAAGTCTACTATCTTTTATGATTTAAAAAGTTTTCATCACTTTTATCGCCGAGACTCAAATTTCAATAAATAATCCACATCATTAAATCATCCTCGCACTACGTGCCAAGGATATTCTTTAATATCACGACCAATTAATTATCCATGCTCTACGGGCCAAAGATAATCGTGTTTTCATCAACTGGCCCCGATCATGCCATAAAACAATTCATCTTTGCTTCCTCGTCAAGAGAATCCATAGCCATAATCATACAAAAATCGCCCATCAATGCACTACGGGCCAATGAGGACTTTTATTTTTACATCATTTGTAATATTACTGGCCATGATTATACCAATAATCCTCGGTCATAATCATACCAAGTCCATCTATGCACTACAGCCACATGATGACTTTTTAATAAATATAAACATGAGGATGATGACAATGATATAAGAATTCAATTAAACAAGTTCAAGAATTAAATTATCCAGAACTAATAACGCCCAAATTGTCAACATGATACTTCCTCAGTAGAATAAAATTCAAGAATGCTCGTAAGAATATTTCCATGAAAAGATATCGATGAAGCGTAAATATCAAGGATATTCCACTAATTTCATGGAGTATATAAGTCAAAGTTTTAAACAACCGAGTAATATACCTAATGGAATAACAAAAGATATCACCACGCACGCAGATTTCAGATGACAGACAAAGTTATCCCAATGTAATAATAATAACTAACTGTGTCGTGAAAATCACAATCGGATGTGATGTTCCCAATGTAATAATAAATACTAATAATAAATGATGGAACCAGTCCCCAGATAGCAGATAGCATGTAATAATAAACAAGATATTAAATGGACAAAATATTAAAGACATAATAATATGTAATAATAAAACTAATAATAAAATGGAACCAGATAAGATGTATGTATGTGATATTCCAATGTAATATTAAAGATGGAATAATAAAATGGAACTGTGTCCTGTAAAACACATGCATGTGATATTTCAAATGTAATAATAAAGATGTAATAATAGAAGAATGTCACCAAGTATATAGGTATTCACAGATACAAAGTTATTCCAATGTAATAATAAGAAATGGAATAACAATAGTTTTCTTCATGAATATAAAAGAATAATATCCCTCACCGTAAAAAAGAAGAATATTTCGATCGCTAGGTGAGGATTTTCTTAAAGAAAACTTATACTATGTTCTTCGCTTCAAAGTTTTTAAAACTCTTAAGGAAATACGCCAAGATTATGTAAGGAGAATTCTCGAACTTCGTGTGATTTCAATTCTAACTAAGCTTCCTATTTATAGAAAATGGAATGCATAAGAATTAACTCATGAACTGGTCCTGATCGATTTATTTTAACTGACTATCCATATTTAAAAAAAATCTTTTAAATAAAATATAATATATTCTATTTATATAAAAAGATTTTTACTATGCAAACACTATGCAACACACTATACAAAAACACTACGCAACACTACGCATAATAAAATATAATATATTTTATTTATGTAATAACTTTAATAAAGTATTTCGCTTTATATAAAGATGTTTTTTATTACGTTAATACTTAATAAAACAAAACTTCTAAATCAACAATAATTGAATCAAATAATGTGAGATACTACGCAAAGAACTATTATAGCAATAATCGAACAAAACCGAGTGACTTCTCACATAAATATCAATAATCAATACCGTGTGCTACTACGCAACAACGCCAGACATCGATTTTTTACTACCGAGTAGTTCAACAAGATTCAACCAGAAAACTTCCGCCATTATTTTTAATAAAATATTTTTGTCATTTTTCAATCCGATAATAATTTCGCAGGCAAATCCAATTAATGATTGTATCGTCGCACGGATATTCCCCGACAAAAAGAATATTTCCCACCAATCTAATATAATATGACAACTTGCATAATTTGCAAAATTTATAAATACTACCCACAACTATAACATTATCTCAAATTCACACCATAATATAAAAAAATTATTTTGAGAAAATTAATTTTTATTCATAAAACTGGGTTTCACATAAAGGGTTGTTCATCTCAAGAGATTATAAGAGTCTGTATCAAAACAATTGGTTTAGATCACTTTCTAACACATGGATATTAGTCTAATTTAATCAAGCCGACGTGGACACTTTTCTAAATACATTCAAGAACAATTTTAAGTTCGATGTTCGTAAACAAGGTTCAATGGATATAATTATGATTTAAATAGAGCTTCGTAACGTGAATAATAACTTTCATAAATCTAGATAAGATAAGAACAATTTTAAACAATTATTTACTCATACGATCAATAAGAGTACAAGTTTAAGTACTTGCTCAATAAAGAATAAGGTTCAACATTTGCCTCGAGTCGTCGATTATCTTCGACCTCGACTTCTTATCCTTTCAATAACCTATTGTTATCATAATCTGTTAATCTCTATTATCTCATAAAGATCATCTCAATCGGGTCTAACACACTAGCCTTAGATAATTTAAACTTTTCAAAACAATTACTTATTGTTTTACTCATCACTCTCTATTAATCTTCACATTTATAAGATAACATTTCTTTATCTTAATTGCTCATTTAAGGATTCAAACCTTCTCAGTATTTATAAAGTATTCATACTTTATTTATTAGATTATTTCTTAAGTAATTTTTTAGTTACAATTCATACTCCATATGATAATTCATTATTATCTTAATTTATATTTGAGATATCCATTTATATCATCATAATTATTTTATGTCTCGACTGCTCGCAATTAAATAATCTTCAAGGGTATTTAATTGTTCATTAATATTATTTCATAGTCAAATTAATTATCGAATTTTAATATTACATTAATTGACCACTATTAAAATATTTATTAATGTCATTTTAATTGTTCACAATTTAAAATAACTACTATCTTAATTTTTCATTCATTTCACAATTAAAACCCTTTTAGTTTTAATTGTTTAATTATAGTTTAGGAATTTCTTAAAGAAATTAGAATATTTGCAATCTACAATTAAATTTACTTTAATTTGTTTAATGTCTTTAAAATAATTTTTAATATATTTTTAATTATTTATTCTTTTAATTATTATTTTATTTTAGGATTTTTTTATTTTTGATTCGAACCCTATCCATCACGATTCAATCTTGCTTAACTGTGATCCCAAGTTAATCGTGAAGGAGTTCGCATGGGCGCCACGGCTTAAGCTTCAAGGCGCCAGGGCCATGCTACCGTAGAAAGGTAATAATTGTTTGACTTCTCGGGCGCTGGGCGCGCTGAAGTTTTGTTTCTGACAACACAAGGCTGCTTACCTTGATATAACTTTTTGACAAGTTTTTCAATGTTTTGATTTTCTACCTTCTTTGATTCCATCTTGCATAGCTTGTTCATTTTACATCCAAACAGAGTCAAACCACTTTCACTATATTGTAAACTTACCTCTCTTCAATATTCAATTTCTTAAATCACTTTTCAACATCTTTAGTTAATCAGATTTTATTGATTTCCAAGCTAGGGTTCTTACTTGGACATGTTTTACCAATTGTTTTGCTAATAGTTCTTTTTATTTCCGATTTTGACAATTCCACTTTGGTTATGCTCAGATTTTCAGGGATTCAACATAACATTTTCTTGATCATATATAAGGCTTACACACATTTTATGTCAAGATTTAACATCACATCTCATGCTTTCAAGTATTTTAATTTAGATTTCATGCTCACATGCTTTTCTCTTGTTCATTTGGTTCTAAAATTACATAAAAGTAATATATATCATATAATCTCCTTCCAATACTCATACTTATACCTTCTGGATTCATCATGATCCCACAACACATAAACCTCACACAACCAAGCATGCATTTCTACTAAAACTATCTTATAAAAAATAAAGCTAGGTGGTGCACCTACCTCTAAAGTGGCTCTCTTCCTCTTGGCTATGAACTTCAAGTAGCTCTCCACCTTTGTTCCTTCTTCTCGAGCTTTCTTGAACCACCAAAATGGCAAAAACTCTTCAGCTTTCTTCTTCTTCTCTCTAACTCTCTCTATCTCTTATATTTTCCAACACTTAGGATTTTTATCAAATGAGGGAAGGTATTAAGAGGTTCCTATTTATGTAAGAATCATTAACCAATAATCGGGGTATTATCCAAAGGTAAAATGGAGTGGTGAAAAGGTTACCAACTTTCACCTTTAAGGACACTTAGCCTTAGGACTATATAATCATTCCTTCACATGGCTCTTCCTTGTTGGCTAAAAAGAATAGCAAAAACCAAAGACTACGTGGCCATCGAGAAGAATAATGTCATCAAACAGATCATAAGTTTTAGGGTCGGGTTGCAAAGAGAGAGATGAGAGCAGCTTCCTTGGAGAATGTGGACATGTGCTTCAAGTTGAATTCACGTAAAATGTTCATATAGCAGAGAACCAAGAGAAGCCAACCAACATTATCGACTAATGACATAGAGCATTAGTTAACGCTAAATGGGATGTCGATATTTTACCGTAATATTATTTACCGCCGACAATCAATGCACATGCGCTTATTCCCATCCTTCCTAAGAACCATGATCCTAGAATCGCATATGGACTCATGTTTTCCATTATGAACCCTTTCTCCATCAACTCTCCAACTTGCTTTTGCAACTCCTTCATTCCCTCAAGATTGCTCCGATAAGCTGGACGGTTTGGAATGGTCACACTGGGTATAAAATCAATTTGATGCTCAATTCCTTGAATCGGTAGTAACCTTTGTGGAAGCTCCTCGAGAAAAACATCTACATAATCTTGTAAGAGAGATAAAACAACACTAGACAACAAAAAATCATTAACGTTAGTATTCAAAAGTTTCATCTTATACCGAAGTATAATCATTGGTTGTTTAGAATCCAAAGCTCGCCTTATATCACTCGTTTTTGCATACATATTTGTTTTTCTCTCTTCTTTTTTCTTTCCATCTCTTATTTTTACCCTCATTTTTCCTTTCATCACTTTTTTTTTTGTACATGATCTTTTCAAGATGTAATCGATCCTCATGCACTGCTTTTGGTGACATAGGACACAACATAACTTTCCGCTGATTATGAACAAATGAATACTCATTAGTAAAGCCATCATGCTCCACTCTCCGATCAAACCGCCACGGTCCGCCAAACAAAATATGTATCGCCAAAGACAGAACCACATCGCACAAATTCTCATCAACATATCTCTTAATAGTAAATGGCACCAATACCTTTTTAGTCACTTTAATTTCATTACTATCGTCGAGTGTTTATTGTAATTGATATGGTTGAGAATGTTTAGTTATGGAAACCCTAATTTCTCCACCATAGCCTTTTACTCGCCACATTCGCAATTTTCTATTAACTACTTATTAATCGCAAATCTTCTCATTCACAAGGCATCTAGTATGAAATAAATTTTTCTCGTTGTTCGCCACTTTCCTCCTTCACCGCAGATTAAAGTACTTTTATTAACCAAAACTTCCCCAGATATCGCAAACTCCCTATCATCAATCTCTTCTAATGGTGGCATAGAATTCTGTCATTGTTTTCTTCCTCGATCTCCACCTCACTATTATTAAGTAATAACATTGTTCACCGATTTGGACATTAACTCATGATACGACCTTAGCCTCGACATTTAAAACATTTAATATCATGATTATAACTAAAAGAAGGTAGTTCATTAAGATTATTTTTAAGTTGTATTTGTTTTTATTTATTTTATTTTATCGATATTTTAATTATTTTAAATTTATAAATATAAAATTGATATTTTCGCAAATATATTTGATCGATAGTTTTACAAGTCTTTACTCAAATAAGTTGTAAATAGAGCCCACATTCATGGAAAATGTCAAAATTTCTTGTGTAAATGACAATTATCTATAAACATTTCAATAACTGCTTGAAATAAATACATTTATACTTGTTTGAACCACAACTTAGTCATGAGGTATAATTCCAATTTTGCTCAAATAGAATAAAGTTTTAAGTGCAACCGCCGACTTCAAAATTAAAGTCCTAAAACGAGGCATTGAATTCTCAATTGTTTAATTCATTATAAATATTTAATTGAATTATTAAATATTTATAACACATAAAATCATATTTTAATTAATTTTATTTGATTTACTCTCTAGAAAAGAGTCAAAAATACTAATGATTTAAGAATACAATATGAGTGTCAAAATCCTTTTATATTGCATATTATTTTACTTTAAAAAGAACATACAAGGAATCATTAACACTATTTTCTCTCAGAATTGAATTTTTTTGTTTTAATTGCAATTTACAATTTTATCAAGTGATGAAATTATATAGTTTAAAACAAGAGTAATGTTACGTATACAAACTATTCTATAAACATTTTACAAACTATCGACGTGACATACCCACATCAACTTTTTTAAAAAAAAAAAAACAAACAAACAATGTAACACTATTATTTCTATGCAACATCGCCACATCGCTAGCTTTGTAAAATATTTATAAAATAATATGTGTCTCAGAAAGATTATTCTTAGAACAATATCAATACTAAAATAAAAGCTTTGACAAATGAGTTAGTGGGTTAATGCGATAATTAAATTTATAATTAATAAATGGAAAAATATACATTTACATGCAACTTTAATATAAAATGGGTATGAAGTGTATCAGATTATTATTATTATTAGGCTTAAATACGTAAGTACTACCCTAAACTATAGATTTATTTTCCACTTTGGTGATCGAATCTTCAATTTTTTTCAATTAAATGATTAAACTATCAATTTTTTCACTTTAGTTCGATTATAGTCGACACGTCACAAATTGGTGACGTGGATGGGACACATAGGATATTTAGTACGGATGTGTTTTTCATAATCTTTATTTAATTTATTTTTATCATTTTAATATTTTAAAAGGGCAAAAACGTAATAAAGCATAATAATAATAATAATAATAATAATAATAATAATAATTAATAAAATCAAACCAAATCAATTTTCACCCATCTAGTCCAGACTAACTGACTAAACAAAATTAATTAATTAATCAAAAATAAAAAACCCAATCTAAATCAAGCTAATCAATTTAACTTGAATTAAAAATGAAATTAGATCGCTTTTCTTTCGACACAAAAAATGAAATTAGGACCGCTTTTCTTTTCGACACAAAAAATACGTAATCAGATATATTAACAAACAAACATCCATTTGACTCACCGCAATCAATCGACCCCACCGAAATAAATAATTACGTTATAATGTAAGGTAAATTTTAAAAAAAAATTAAGTATTATATATAAATCAACCCACTAAAATTTTGTAATATATATATATATATATATGTATACATATGTGTGGAGAAAAATGCTAGATTATCAGTACTAGAGATGAAATAAAAATGTGACATAGGGAAACCCCTCTCCCCCCAAATGACCGACCACCCCACCCCTCGCCAAAAAGTGCTGGTTTTTGCTATTCTTTTAGCCAACAAGCAAGAGCCATGTGAAGGAATGATTATATAGTCTTAAGGCTAAGTGTCCTTAAAGGTGAAAGTTGGTAACCTTTTCACCAACTCCATTTTTACCTTTCGATAATACCCCAATTATTGGTTAATGATTCTTCTATAAATAGGAACCTCCTAATACCTTCCCTCATTTGATAAAAATCCTAAGTGTTGGAAAATATAAGAGATAGAGAGAGTTAGAGAGAAGAAGAAGAAAGTCTAGTAAGAGTTTTTGCCATTTTGGTGGTTCAAGAGAAGCTCAAGAAGAAGGAACAAAGGTGGAGAGCTACTTGAAGTTCATAGCCAAGAGGAAGAGAGCCACTAAGAGGTAGGTGCACCACCTAGCTTTATTTTTGTTAAGATAGGTTTTAGTAGAAATGCATGCTTGGTTGTGTGAGGTTTATGTGTGTGGGATCATGATGGATCCAAAGGTATAAGGATGAGTATCGAAGAAGATTATATGATATATATTACTTTTATGTAATTTTAGAACCAAATGAACAAGAGAAAAGCATGTGAGCATGAAATCTAAATTAAAATACTGAAAGCACGAGATGTGATGTTAAGTAATCGCCATAAAATGTGTAAGTTTTATATATGATCCAAAATGTTATGTTGAATCCCTATGAAATACGAAAGCATAACCAAAGTGGAATTGTCAAAATCGTAAGTAAAAAGAACTATTAGCAAAACAATTGGTAAAACATGTCCAAGTAAGAACCCTAGCTTGGAAATCAATAAAATCTGATTAACTAAAGATGTTGAAAAGTGATTTAAGAAATTAAATATCAAGAGAGGTAAGTTTACAATATAGTGAAAGTGGTTTTGAACCGCTTGATGTAAAATGAACAAGCTATGCAAGATGGAATCAAAGAAGGTAGAAAATCAAAACATTGAAAAACTTGTCAAAAAGTAATGTCAAGGTAAGGCGCCCAAGACCGCTCGAGAACAAAACTCAAGGCACTCGCCGCCAAGGTCAAACCAGTATTCTCGCATTCAGAGATGGCTCACACGCTTTAAAGTTTAAACCGGCGCTTCGCCACGAAAGCTCTTTTTCACAGCTAAACTTGATTCGTCAAACCGGGTCGGGTCATGGTGGATAGGGTCGGGTAAAAAACAAAAAAATCCTAAAATAAAATAATAATTAAAAGAATAAATAATTAAAATTATATTAAAAAATTATTTTAAAGACATTAAACAAATTAAAGTAAATTTAATTGTAGATTGCAAATATTCTAATTTCTTTAAGAAATTCCTAAACTATAATTAAACAATTAAAACTAAAAGGGGTTTTAATTGTGAAATGAATGAACAATTAAGATAATAGTTATTTTAAATTGTGAACAATTAAAATGACATTAATAAGTATTTTAATAGTGGTCAATTAATGTAATATTAAGAGTCAATAATTACTTTGACTATGAAATAATATTAATGAACAATTAAATACCCTCAAGATTATTTAATCATGTAACAATCAAGACATAAATAATTATGATGATATAAATGGATATCTCAAATATAAATTAAGATAATAATGAATTATCATATGAAGTATGAATTGTAACTAAGGAAATTACTTAAGAAATAATCTAATAAATAAAGTATGAATACTTTATAAATACAAGAAGGTTTGAATCCTTAAATGAGCAATTAAGATAAAGAAATGTTATCTTATAAATGTGAAGATTAATAGAGAGTGATGAGTAAAACAATAAGTAATTGTTTTGAAAAGTTTAAATTATCTAAGGCTAAAGTGTGTAGATCAATCGAGATGATGCTATGAGATAATAGAGATTAACCGTTATGATAACAATAGGTTATTCAAAGGATAAGAAGTCAAGGTCAAGATAGTCAACGTGACAACCCCAAAATAGCCATTCCATCCAACCCATTTTGGGTCGCCAAATACATGGTACGTAAAACAACTACAACTTTATTATAACAATTGTCGTGCAAAAAATACAACAACACATATATCGTGAGTTTGGATACAAATATATACCAATCGTGACTCATGTCCCAACCTCGATAAGACGTCACAATGATACTTTTTACATAAAGGTATAGTCAAAACTATTTTAGAAATTAGAATCTTTGGGAAGTGCTCAAGGAAACCTTCGTATATGGGAGGCCACGCCTGCCTAAGTTATGATAGATATCATATGGCCACGTAATTATCCTCGTTGACCTAATAGACCCTAAAGAAAAATGAGAAGATTACTATCATATTCTTCCCAATGGTGAGTCTTCTTAACATATGATTATCTCCATCGCCTCTAATTGAGAATTATACTCCAAATAAACACCAAGATTATATAGTAAGTGCTCAGAAAATATACTCAAGAAGTGGATGAGCACAACCTCGCCTTTTATGATGACACGAGGTCAGATGTCATTAGACATCTTGTAGGATAATGGCAAAACACCCTTCCAACTTTGGGTTCGCCGCTACCTATTTGATTCACCAAATATAACTACTAAATGATGTATACAACACTTTTCTATACCGCATAGGAAAACCTCCACGCCTAGAGACCACTGCTCTATTTCTCCGCTACCCTCGTCAATCCAACTACACTCTTATTACCCGAAAGGAATTGTGAAATAGAAGGGTGAGCACAACTAGCTCAAGAAAGAATATCATGACTAAAGATAATTAAATTATCAAGAGCTCTTCATCAAGAATAAATCGTAGATTTAGAACATATGGTAGATGATAAAACTTTTCAACCATAGTTGCAGCGGAACGAGCAATCCATTAGAAGAGTCAAATAGACCATAAAGTCTATTATCTTCTCCACATTAAAAGTCCACCAACAATGTTTTACACCGAACCTGGTTCCGTCTTCTTTATTATTATTCTGTTGGAACATCCTATCTGTGTGTTTTACACCCGACCGGTTCGCGCTTTATTATTATTCTCGCTGAACATCCCGTCGTGTGTTTTACATCGACCGGTTCCGCCTTTTATTATTTCTGTTGAACATCCCCCGCTTGCAAATTTTGCTCGACCGGTTCCGTTATTATTATTATTCCGCTGAATAACCTGCCTCATGCTAAGCACCGTATGCATGGTGATTTCTTTTGTTATTCCATTCTTTATTATACTCAAATTGGTTAAATTTTTAACTTCTATACTCCATGAAAGTAGTAGAATATCCTCGATATTCAAGCGCTTCATCCAAAGATCTTTTCATGGAAATATTCTTCCGATCATTCTTGAATTTTACTCTACAAAGCAAAGATCATGTTGATAATTTGACATTATTAGTTCCTCGGATAAATTAATTCTTGAACTTGTTTTATCAATTCTTATATCATTGTCATCATCCTCATATTTATTTTTTTGAAAGTCATCTCGTGGCCTCAGAAAGTATAGATGGACTGGTATGATGATTACGACTGTGGATTATTCGGTGTAATCATGACCGTAATGTTACAAATGATGTGGTAAAAGTCCTCATTAGCCCATAGTGCATCGATCGATGGATGTGTTGGTACGATCATGACCATTAATGAATTCACAAATATTCTCGCCCGTAGTGTATGGATAATTGTGGTCGGATACTAAAGAATATCCTCGGCCAGAAAAGTGCAGGGGTGATTCGATGATGTGGAATATTTATTGCCGAGTCTCAACGATAATAAGTTGATGAAAACCTTTAAATCATAAAAGATAGTAGATTTTATTTTCTACTCGACTCTTTTTAATAGATCGCTTGTTTCACCGCAGCTTAAACTTGATGTCTATTATATTTTATCGCTTAATATTGTTGGAGACTAATGATAATTTATTCTCGCATTATCTTAGTCATAATATTTCATCGGGCTAGTTGAGCTCACCCTTTCTTTCACCGCTTTTCTTCGTGAAATGAGAATATAGCCGGGACTTAGCCTGGGAAACGGAGTGATGGTCCAGAGGATAGAATTAGTAGTCCTCACTACTCGTGAAATAGTGTGATAATAATTGTAATGAGGACTTCTTTTGAGTTTGTATAATCTCTAGTAGACAATATTTGTATTCAAACTCATAGCTTATGTTTTTTCAGATTGTATACTACGCTTGTATTAGTAAGTCAGATTTCAATTCTTTACCACGATCCATGCACCCAAGATGGGTGATGATGTACCTAATTTTGGGGCTTCACAGCTTGGTATCGAGCTTAGGATATGATCCTCGCTAAGATGTGAGACTAGAACTAGGAGGGGAGAGACGGGAAATTCCTTCGCTAGTATGACCTACCTAAGTTTATTTGGTATTTAATTGGTTGGTCAAAGTATATGGATAATATGTTATATGTTAATGAACCTTTGTTTTGTGGCAGTATCTGAAAATGACATCCGAGAATGTTGAAAATAGCAATGGAGCACAAGAGACCGTTGAGTCTCCACATATCAATAATCAGGAGAATGTGCATCAGTAAGGCGACAATCATCATGCAAACAACAACACTGACCAAATGATGAATGATGGACTGTTCAGAGGCTTTATGCAATTCATGCAACATCAGGCGAGAGCGGCTCCTGTCCAAAATGTAGGTGGAAACACCGAAACTTTGACGGCCATCGCTAAACAGCTTCAAGGAGCCGGGACCACCGAGTTTATAGGAGAGCCAAAACCACTTAAGGCTAAAAACATGGATAAAGCAGATCACCAAGATATTTGATGTCTCTGGGATGCTCGAGGAGCAAAAGGTTCCTTCGCCACCTTCACGTTGGCGGAAGAGGCAGACATCGGTGGGAATCAGAAACGTACTCCACTGACGACGACTCAAGATGTCTTGGGAGAAGTTCCAAGAGCTATTCAACGACAAGTACTTTCCCGAGAGTATTCGCCACATGAAAGAAGTAGAGTTTATCAAATTCGAACAAAACAATACGACCGTGTCGCAATACGAGGCTAAATTTATGAGTTATCCCTGCTTTTGCATCCCATTTGGTCGATAATGAGGAGTTTAATGACGCTAATGTTTTTAAGAGGTTTGAAACCGAGATACATCAATATCTTATTTTCATAAACCGTGTTTGTACTCGATGTTGTAAATAGGGCTCGCTTATCGAGTGCAGAATGAGTCAATGCAACTAAGAGAAAGCAGCCGACAGCATGAAAATACCAGTGGTATCAGTCATCGAAACGGCGACAACAAACGTGGAGGGAATCAATATGCTAGAAATGGTAACCACTTTGGTGGTAATCATGGCCAAGACAGTAAAAATGTACATTTAAAGAAGAGGAGATTCAACAATGATGGAAAGACGTCAGCACCAGCACCCATTGTTAAGGAAGGAGAACGACCACCTATCATATGCTTCAAATGCGAAGGAGAGGGACACATCAGTCCAAACTGCGCGATGTCGTCCAAAGCATGTTATAATTGTGGAAGAGAAGGTCACCTAGCCCGATTTTGTCGTTCACCGAAGACAAGTTCAGCTAGGATGGAGGCACCAAAGGCCGTCCCAGAAAAATCAAAGCCAGTAGTGCAAGGGAGAGCGTTTGTAGTGACCTCCCAGAAAGCAAGGAACCCGAATGAGGTCATCACGGTAAGCTTATCATAAACTCTAAATAAGTCTATACCTTATTTGATACCTGGTTCTATCCATTCTTTTATTTCTCCTACTTGCGCCAACGATTAAATTCGACCGAGAAATTAGACTTTCGACTTATCCGTGAAACTCCGTTGGGAGAAACCTTCATTACATCCAAAGTTTATAAGTCTTGTTTGGTTCAAGTTGGTACCCACACATTACCCGTCGATCTTATTGCATTAAAAATACTTGAATTTGATGTAATTCTAGGATTGATCAAGTTAAATACTCATCATGTAAAAATTGATTGTTTTCGTAAGGTTGTTAGCTTTCATATTCCTAATCAACCTATTATGCTAATTCAAGCAACCAAACCATTAAAATCAATCATCGCTATCTCAAGCCATAAAGCTATTCGCTTATTGAAAAAACTGATGTCAAGCTTTCTTAGCTCATGTCACAGATCTAAACAAAATACGCCACTTTTGAATAATATTTCTATTGTTAATGAATTTCCGACGATTCCCTCAAGAACTTCCCCCGCCTACCTCAGAAAGCGTGAAATTGAATTTTGTATCGACTGAACCCAGACAAAACCCATTTCTAAAGCCCCATATCGAATGTGTGAGAACCCAGATTTTATGAATAAATATTTAATTTTCTCAAAATATTTTTTTAATATTATGGTGTGAAATTGATATAATGTTATAGTCAGGTAGATTTAAAAATTTTGCAAGGTACGCAAGTTGTCATATAATATTCAATTGGTCGTGGAATATTCGCTTTTAATCGGGAATATTCTTTTGTTTGGGAATAATCGACGACTCAAGACAATCATTGGTGGACCCCATTAACCAAGTATTGTCGTAGTAAGAAAAACCATGTAATTATCTTGTTGTAAAAATAACTACGGAGGTTTTTACCGTTAATACCGCTGAACCAACCAAAGAGTAAAATTACAAAGAATAATACGTGGTCAGATAAGAAGACATGGTATCGATTATCGATGCTTACGTGAGAAGTCACCGCTTATACTCGCTATTGTTACAAAGAATTGCCGTGATCATATCTCTCATATTATCGATTCAATTATTGTCACAAAGATCATCTACATAAAATGTTATTTTATTAAATCAATAATTGAGATGACAAAGTTATTCATATTATAAATCGCAATATTTACAATGTCTAGAAGTTCACAAGGAGAGGTTAGATAATCTAATCAAGGCCAATAGGAGAAATACTTATCGAAAGCCCCCTTCTCGGGAACGAATTCGTTGATAAATAATATGAAAGTTATGATATTAATGATGAATGTTATTAAGAATTGAAGTTGTGTTCTGAGTTGAATTTGGAGACGCGAACGTGATATTTGAGTCCTAACGTCTAAAATTAGTAAAATATACTATAAACACAAAATTTTCCTAATTCACTATTCGTCAAAGTCAACAATTGACTTTTTTCGAGAAAAGTCAAACTTGAAATTTCAAAATTTATATTTTTGATAAAAATAGTTTCATTATATTGGAATTATTTGTGTTAGTGAAAATCGACATTTATTTCGATAAAAATTGATGTCTGGAGGTTATATCGACCAATTCCAGTATTTAACCTGGATAAATGAGCAATTGATTACTATTATTTCACATGATTATAACTATTTGTTCACATGTGATACTATTGATTCACATTCTTGTTACTATTAGGGAGTTGGTGCAAGATTGATAATACTTGCAATGACTAAGTTAAAAAAATAAGAGGTATGTATGGAGGTACTATACTATAATTATATTTTCATTTGTTGTCTGTAACTATTTGTTCACATGATTTACTATTAGAGAGAGTGGTGCAAGTTTGATAATACTTGGATGATCGAATTAAAATGAAAGAAAAGTGGAGGTATTGTATTGTAATTTTCCGAGCCCCAAAAAAGTAATTATCTAAACTATGTTTTTCTATCAATAGAAGCTCATTCTTCTTCATTTCTCACCAATTCACTAAAGCTATAGAGCATTTATTATAGAGAGAAATTATAGAGAAAAGCTATAGAGAGAAAATCTATAGAGAAAAAGAAGAAGAGAAGTCTACTACCTCACTACTCCTATATCCAGTTTCTTTCAAAGGTAAGTGGATATCATTATGTGGTAAGGGATATTATTTGTTGTATTCGTAAGGGTGTTATTCTTTCTTATTCATGAAGAGAACTTCGTTATTCCATTCTTTATTATTCGTTGAATAACTCGTAAAAGTGGCATACCCTATACATAACCTCAGATAACGTGGCATACCCTATACTTGGTGAAATCCTTATGTTATTCCATTCTTTATTATTCTCGTTGAATAACTCAGATGTGTGGTTTACCCTATACTTGGTGGAATGACCTGTATATGCGGTTTATCCAAAACTTGGTGATCTTCTTCTGTTATTCCATTCTTTATTATTATGTTGGAATAACCTGTTTATGCGAAGTACCGCATACTTGGTGAAATTCTTTTATTATTCCGTTTTATTATTCTCGTTTAATATCCTCGTTGGGTGAATTTCACCGAATTCGTTCCATATTTATTATTCCGCATTTAATATTCTGTCTGAATATCCTGTCTGTGCTTTACGCCGGACCTAGTTCCATTAATAATTATTCTGCATTTATTATTCTATCGAAATATCTTGTTGGTGTGAATTTCACCTGACCTGGTTCCATATTTATTATTCCGCATTTATTATTCTGTTGGGAATAACTTGTCTGTGCGGTCTCAATCGCATGCATGGTGAATCCTTCTGTTATTCCATTCTTTATTATTCTGTTAGAATAACCTGTCTATGTGGATTGCTACATGCATGGTGAATGATCCTTTGTATTCATTCCTTATTAAATTATGGAAATGATCTCAGATACGTGGATTACCGCACGGCGGTGAAAATCCATTCATAGCTTCATATATTCTTTCTTATACTCGATGGTTAAAGTTTTGATTTCTATACTCCATGAAATTAGTGGAATATCTTTGATAATTGCGCTTCATCCAAAGATTTCTTTTATGGAAACATTTTTCCGAGTATTCTTAAATTTTACTCTACAAAGAAGTATCATGTCGATAATTTGACATTATGAGTTCGTGATAAATTAACTTATAAACCTTTAAAATTTATTCTTGAACTTTTTTATTAAGTTATATGTCATTGTCATGATGAGTTATGTTGGTTATTATGTGAAAACATGAAAGTTTCTTAGAAATCATAAAGTGTTGAAAAATCATATTTTGGTGAAAACTAACATGAAATTCAATCGACCATATCTCCGGTATATTTTGAATTTTTGAGTGAGGTCAAGTCCTAGAGTTAGATCTATGAGTTACCTAACTGATCCAAGTGGAATGGCTGGAAAAGGTGTTGTAGATTTTCGTGTGGATTGATTTTAGTAAAGCACGAAAAACTGTAAAATATGAAAAAAGTCACGCCACATTTTGTAAAGGAATTTTAGGCCACTTAATTTATGAGAAAAATTTGGCCTTTTTGGAAAATGAAAGTATATGGTATAAAGAACATCGTGTCCAAAAATGAGCTCATTCGACTCAAAATGAGCAAGTTATGACCATTTTAATATTTAGGTTTTTCGACAAAAATGCTATAACCTGAGTTCTACAACTCCGATGACCATGAAATTTAAATCGAGGCTCACATTAACATGTGTAAGGTCCCGCCAAGATTTGGGAATTTTTGAGTTAAATTTGAGGTAGCTAATTTCTTAAGGAATTAATAAGAAATTAATTTTGAAAAATAGTAAACTAATTTTAAAAATTTCGAGAAAAATATATGTTCATTATGGGACTATATTCGCTAAATCCCGTAAAAGAAATATTTTTGGGACTAATTTGGTATTTTTCATGAAAATAGTTTAGTTACTTAATATATGAGTTAAATATATGTTATGTGAAGTAACAAAGTTGGAAAATAGGATTTTATGGCTTCGAAATCCTATATAAGGTATATGCATATTGTTGATGAGGAATTTGATCATTGGTGATGAAATCTTATGAGTATGGCATTCTTGAATGATTAAATGCATTAATTGGTAAAGTGTAAACAATTGAAATAAATTGTTTATAAGTTTAAAAAGTGATTAAAATATTGTTATGATATTAATGATGTCGATTATGAATTTATTATGTGATTGATAATATTTGGATAAATTTAAAGTCTTTAATATTTATCCTTTTTTCAGCTTGATTAATGTTTATATCATTGTCATCATCCTCATGCTTATATGGTGATAAAAGTTATCTTCGATTTACGCTAAGATGGATCGTTGATTATCGAATCAGTATATCTTTCGCTTACGTGGTAAGATGGACTGTTGATTATTGAATTGTATATCTTTCGCTTATGTGCTAAGATGGATCGTTGATTATGAATTGTATATCTTTCGCTTACGTGCAAAGATGGATTGTTGATTATTGGTTTTATTGTTGTATATCTTTCGCTTACGTAAGTAGATGGACCGGGTATGGTTTTGATCGTGGATTATTTGGTATAAGTCATGACCATCGATGATTTAATGAATATCCTCGCCCGTAGAAAAGTGTGGATGATTCGATGATGTGGTTCATTTACTGTGGATAAAACATTATTGGTGGACTTTAACATTGAGAAGATAATAGACTCGATGGTCTATTCGACTCTTTTAATGGATTTTCGTTCACCGCAATTATGGTTGAAAAGTTTTATCATCTACCATATGTTCTAAATCTTTGAGTTATTATTAATAAAAACTATTGATAATGTAATTATCTTTAGCCATGATATTCTTTTTATCGGTCTAGTCAGGCTCACCCTTTACTTCACAATTCCTTTCAAGTAATAAGAGAGTGTAATTGGGTCGAGCTGGGGACAATAGGAAAGAGTGAGATGGTCCGAGACCGCTGAAGTTTCTCAATACATTATAAATCGGCATTGACATGCAATATATAATTGCATTAAGACCTAAGAAGATGTGTGTGTCGATATTATACGTCACGTAATATTTAATTTTGGTGAACTATAATAATAGGTGAAGTGAACCCAACTTTGAAGGGTGTTTTGCCACTATCATACAAGATGTCTAGTGACATACAAACGTGTTATCATAAAAAAACATGTACATCCACATGTCAGCACATCCACTTGCTGAGTATATCTACGAGCACTACCTATATGATCTTGGAGTTTATTTGAAACATAATTTCCACTTGGAGACAATGGAGATATTTATATGCTAAGAGAGGACTCACCATTGGAAAGAAAATGATAGTAATCTTCTCGTGTTTCTTTGGGGTCTATTGGGTCAACCAAGGATAATTCTGTGGACATATGATATCTACCATAACCTAGACGCATGGCCTCCCATGTACGAAGGTTTCATTGAACACTTCCCAAAGATTTTAATTCCAAAAACAATTTTTGACTATACTTTTATGTAAAGTACCATTGTAAGGTTGTGGTCGAGGCACCATGAAAGTTACATACATTGTATTAAAACTCATAGTTAACTGTGGTCGTATTCTACACGCATACGCTCAACAGCTTGTATAATTAAGTTTGTATCAGATTATGTACCATGTATTTGGCGACTCAAAATTGGGTGATGAATACCTAATTTTGGGGGGCCACAATTGGTATCAAAGCTAGGATATGATCCCCGGCCGAGATGTGAGATAAGAACTAGAGGGGAGAGACGGGAATTCTTCGCTAGTATGACCTATCTAAGTTTATTTGGTATTTAATTGGCTCACGAGTATATAGGATAATATGTGATATGGTAATTAACCCTGTTTTTGTGACAAGTGTTTGAAAATGGCATCTAAAAATGTTGAGATAAGAAATAGAGCAAAATAATACGACCATGTAGCAAAGACGAGGCTAAGCTTCATGGGTTATCTCTTGCTTTGCATCCTATTTGGTCGATTATGAGGAGCGAATGACGCTAATGTTTCTAAGAGGTTTGAAACCCTATATACGCCAATACATCATCCTCATGTTTATATTATGTTGAAAGTCATCTCATTCAGAAAGTATGGGGATGGACTTGTGCAGATGGATGATGATGATTACGACTGTGGATTATTCTAGATAATCATTAACGTAAGGTTATAAATGATGTGGTAAAAGTCATTCGTCAGAAGTGTATAGATGGACTTGGTATGATTACGATCAGGATTATTTTGGTATAATCATGATCAGATGGAAAACACGAATATCCTTAGCCTATAGTGTATGGATAATTCGTGGTCGTGATACTATTAAGTCGAGTCTCAAGATTATTGGTTTTTATAGTCAGTATATCTTCGGCCCAGAGCAAAGATGAACTGTTAATTATTGGTTATACAGCTTAGTATCAAAGCCATAACAAAGAGCCCCGAGCCTTTATCCGGTGACTTCCAAGTCTTGGGATGCACCAAGCCGATTTTACATAGGGGACGCCGTGAGTAACAAAGTGGCAAGTCGATAGGTATCATTGTGAGGTGCTATCCAAAGTTAAGGGATAGAAGTCACAGCTTGGTATAACCATGATTTTTGATGTTTCGTAAAGATAGGTGATGTAAATTATCTTATTCCCGGTGCTAAAAGGAATTCGTAATCACAATTATGATTATGAGTTATTCATATGATTGTGGATGTGAATTGTTGATTGATGTCATAGTAGATATGGTCACCAAGTGAGATATTAGTCTAGAACTAGGAGGGAAGAGACAAGTAATATATTTCGCTAGGGTGTGACTTACCTAAGCCTAAATTTTTACTTGATAAGTTGACAATTTGTGATATGTCAATTAACCTTTGTTTTGAAGGTATATTTTAAAATGATATCTGAAATACAGGAGATGAGCAATATGATACAGAGGATATAACCGGGAAGGTACAATCCGAAAAAAAGCAAGGTATTCTCATCTCTTCAAACTATCAGGTATGTACGTAAATTTCGAGGGCGAAATTCCTTAAGGAGGGGAGATTGTGAGAACCCAGATTTTATGAATAATTATTTAATTTTCTCGAAATATTTTTTAAATATTATGGTGTGAAATTGATATAATGTTATAGTTGTGGGTAGTATTTAAAATTTTGCAAGGTACGCACGAAGTTGTTATATAATATTCAATTGGTCATGAATATTCGCTTTAATCGGGAATATTTTTTTGTTTGGGAATAATCGCATTTACTCAAGACAATCACCGGTGGACCCCACAAACTAAGTATTGTCGTAGTATACGAAAAACGATGTAATTATCTTGTTATAAAAATAACTACGAGGTTTTACCGTTAATATCGCTGAACTACCAAGTAGTAAAAGTACAAGAATACGCGTGGTTGCATAAGAAAGTAATACCAGATTGATTATCGATGCTTACGTGAGAAGTCACCGCTTATACTCAATTATTGTTACAAAGAATCACGATCATATCTCTCATATTATCGATTCAATTATCATCACAAAGATCATCTCGCATAAAATGTTAATTTATTAAATAAATAATTGAGATGGCAAAGTTATTCATATTATAAATCGCAATATTTACAATGTCTGTAAGTTCTGTCAAGGAGAGGTTAGATAATCTAATCAATCATGCGCCATCAGGAGAAATCCTTATCGAAAGCCCCATCTTCCTAGAACGACCGGTTGATAAATATTGTGAGTTATTATATTAATGATGAATGTTATTAAGAATTAAAGTTGTGTTCGAATTGAATTTGGAGACGCGGACGTGATATTTGAGTCCGGAACGTCAAATTAGTAAAATAGTCTATAAACACAAAATTTTTTCTAATTCACTATTTCGTCAAAGTCAACAGCTGACTTTTTTTCGAAAAGTCAAACTTAGAAATTTCAAAATTTATATTTTTGATAAAAATAGTTTCATTATGTTGGAATTATTTGTGTTAGTGAAAAATCGACATTTATTTCGATAAAAATTGATGTCTGGAGGTTATATCGATTAATCCAGTATTTAACCTGGATAAATGAGCAATTGATTGCTATTATTTCACATGATTATAACTATTTGTTCACATGTGATACTATTGATTCACATTCTTGTTACTATTAGGGGAGTTGGTGCAAGATTGATAATACTTGTATTGACTAAGTTAAAATGGAGGTATAGATGGAGGTACTATACCGTAATTCAGATTTTCAAATGTCTAGAACTATTTATTCACATGATTTACTATTAAATCACATGATTTACTATTAGGAGAGTTGGTGCAAGTTTGATAATACTTGGATGACTGAATTAAAAATGAAAGAAAAGTGGAGGTATCAGATTGTAATTTTCCCGAGCCCCAAAACGCAATTATCGAAACTATGTTTTTCTATAAATAAGCTCATTCTTCTTCATTTCTCACCAATTCACTAAAGCTATACAAAGATTTAATATAGAGAGAAATTATAGAGAAAAGCTATAGAGAGAAAATCTATAGAGAGAAAAGAAGAAGAGAAGTCTACTACCTCACTACTCTTATATCCAGCTTTTTCAAAGGTAAGTGGATATCATTATTGTGGTAAGGGATATTATTTGTTGTATTCGTAAGGGGTGTTATTCTTTCTTATTCATGAAGAGAACTTCGTTATTCCATTCTTTATTATTCGTTGAATAACTCGTAAAAGTGGCATACCCTATACATAACCTCAGATACGCCAGATACCCTATACTGGTGAAATCCTTATGTTATTCCATTCTTTATTATTCGTTGAATAACTCAGATGTGTGGTTTACCCTATACTTGGTGGAATGACCAGATATGCAGCTTTACCCAATACTTGGTGATCTTCTTCGTTATTCCATTCTTTATTATTATGTTAGAATAACTCGCGCTTATGCGAAGTACCGCATATTTGGTGAAATTCTTTTATTATTCCGTTCTTTATTATTCTCTCGGAATATCCCGTCGGTGTGAATTTCACCTGACTTGGTTCCATATTTATTATTCCGCATTTAATATTCTGTCGGAATATCATGTCTGTGCTTTACGCCAGACCTGGTTCCATTACTTATTATTCTGCATTTATTATTCTCGTTGAATATCTTGTCGGTGTGAATTTCACCTGACCTGGTTCCATATTTATTATACCGCATTTATTATTCTGTTGGGAATAACCTGTCTGTGCGGTCTCTATCGCATGCATGATGAATCCTTCTGTTATTCCATTCTTTATTATTCTGTTGGAATAACCTGTCTATGTGGATTGTCACATGCATGGTGAATGATCCTTTGTATTCATTCCTTATTAAATTGTGGAAATGATCTGTATACGTGGATTACCGCATGGCGGGTGAAAATTCATTTGCAGTTTCATATATTCTTTATTATACTCAGTTGGTTAAAGTTTTGATTTCTATACTCCATGAAATTAGTGGAATATCTTTGATAATTGCGCTTCATCCAGTATCTTTTTATGGAAACATTCTTCTGAGTATTCTTAAATTTTACTCTACAAAGAAGTATCATGTCGATAATTTGGACATTATTGAGTTCGTGGATAAATTAACTTATAAACCTTTAAAATTTATTCTTGAACTTGTTTTATTAAGTTATATGTCATTGTCATGATGAGTTATGTTGGTTATTATGTGAAAACATGAAAGTTTCTTAGAAATCACAAAGGTTGAAAAATCGATTTTGGTGAAAAACTAACATGAAATTCAATCGACCATATCTCCGGTATATTTTGAATTTTTGAGTGAGGTCACGCCCTAGAGTTAGATCTATGAGTTACCTAACTGATCCAAGTGGAATCACTGGAAAAGGTGTTGTATATTTTCGTGTGGACTGATTTTAGCAAAGCAAGAAAAACTGCAAAATATGAAAAAGGCTGCTGCCACGTTTTTGTAAGGGCATTTTCGGCCACTTAATTTATGAGAAAATTCTGGCCTTTTGAGAAATGAAAGTATATGGTATAAAGAACATCGTGTCCAAAATGAGCTCATTCCGACTTAAAATGAGCAAGTTATGACCATTTTAATATTTAGGTTTTTCTGACCTAAAATGTTATAACCGGAGTTCTACAACTCCGATGACCATGAAATTTAAACTGGAGGCTCACATTAACATGTGTAAGGTCCTGCCAAGATTTGGGAATTTTTGGAGTTAAACTTGAGGTAGCTAATTTCTTAAGGAATTAATAAGAAATTAATTTTTGAAAAATAGTAAATGAATTTTAAAAATTTCGAGAAAAATATATGTTCATTATGGGACTATATTCTGCTAAATCCTAGAAAAGAAATATTTTTGGGACTGATTTGGTATTTTTCATGAAAATAGTTTAGTTACGAATATATGAGATAAATATGTTATGTGAAGTAACAAAGTTGGAAAATAGGATTTTATGGCTTGGAAATCCTATATAAGGTATATGCATATTGTTGATGAGGAATTTGATCATTGGTGATGAAATCTTATGAGTATGACATTCTTGAATCATTAAATGCATTAATTGATAAAGTGTAAACAATTGAAATAAATTGTTTATAAGTTTAAAAAGTGATTAAAATATTGTTATGATATTAATGATGTCGATTATGAATTTATCATGTGATTGATAATATTTGGATAAATTTAAAGTCTTTAATATTTATCCTTGTTTTCATTGATTAATGTTTATATCATTGTCATCATCCTCATGCTTATATGGTGATAAAAGTTATCTTCGCTTACGTATAAAGATGGATCGCTGGTTATTGAATCAGATATCTTTAGCTTACGCGTAAGATGGACCGCCGTTGATTATTGAATTGTATATTTTGGCTTACGCAAAGATGGATTGTTGATTATTGGTTTTATTATTGTATATCTTTCGCTTACGCAAGAGATGGACCGGGTATGGTTTTGATCGTGGATTATTCAAAGATAAGTCGCCACTATTGATGATTTAATGAATATCCTCGCCCAGTAGCAAGGTGGATGATTCGATGATGTGGTTATTTTTATGTGGATAAAACATTATTTGTGGACTTTAATATGGAGAAGATAATAGACCGATGGTCTATTCGACTTCTTTTAATGGATCGCTTCGTTCACCGCAATTATGGTTGAAAAGTTTTATCATCTACCATATGTTCTAAATCGAAGTTATTATTAATGAAAACTATTGATAATGTAATTATCTTTAGTCATGATATTCTTTATGGTTAGTTAGTTGTTTCACCCTTTTGCTTCACAATTCTTTTCGTGTAATAAGAGTGTAGTTGGGTCGAAATGGGACAATAGGAAAGAGTGAGATGGTCCGAGATCGTTGAAGTTTCTCAATACATTATAAAATCGGCATTTACATGCAATATATAATATATAATTGAGGACCTAAGATGTGTGTGTCGATATTATACGTCACGTAATATTTATTTTTGGTGAACTATAATAGGGTGAAGTGAACCCAACTTTGGAAGGGTGTTTTACCACTATCATACAAGATGTCTAGTGACATACAAACTCGTGTTATCATAAAACAGGGTTGTGCACATCCACTTGCTGAGTATATCTACGAGCACTACCTATATGATCTTGGAGTTTATTTGAAACATAATTTCCACTTGGAGACAGTGGAGATAGTTATATGCCAAGAGAGGACTCACCATTGGAAAGAAAATGATAGTAATCTTCTCGTGTTTCTTTGGGGTCTATTGGGTCAACCAAGGATAATTCTGTGGACATATGATATCTACCATAACCTAGACGCATGGCCTCCCATGTACGAAGGTTTAATTGAACACTTCCCAAAGATTTTAATTCCAAAAACAATTTTTGACTATACTTTTATGTAAAGTACCATTGTAAGGTTGTGGTCGAGGCACCATGAGAGTTACATACATTGTATTAAAACTCATAGTTAACTGTGGTCGTATTCTACATACCTACGCTCAACAGCTTGTATAATTAAGTTTGTATTCAGATTATGTACCATGTATTTGGCGACTCAAAATGGGGATGAATACCTAATTTTGGGGGCGTCACAGAATGGCTCCTATTGAACTTCAGGAGTTAAAGACTCAACTGCAGGAATTGTTAGACATTGGCTTTATTCGTCCTAGTACTTCTCCTCGGGGTGCTCCTATTCTATTCGTGAAGAAGAAAAATGGGAGCACGCGATTTCAGTATTGATTATCTGGAGTCGTAATCATGTCACCATCAAAAATAGGTACCCCCATTGCCACGTATTGATGACCTGTTTGACCAACAGAAGGAGCCAAATTCTTTTCAAAGATCGATCTTCGTTCCGGATATCACCAATTGAAGATTAGAACCGATGACATTCCAAAAGACGGCCGTAACTCAAGACGGACATTATGAATTCCTAGTCATGTCCTTTAGATCGACTAATGCCCCGCCGCTTTCATGGATATGATGAACCGAGTATTCAAGGAATATTTGGATCACTTTGTGGTCGTCTTTATTAATGACATCTTTATTTATTCCAAAAGCCGTGAAGATCATGAGCAACACTTAAGGTTGATACTCTAAAAGCTTCGTAAATATAAGCTTTATGCCAAGTTGAAGAAATGCGAGTTCTGGCTTGAAGAAGTAGCATTCCTTGGGCACGTGGTATCAAGTCATGGAATATCTGTTGACCCAGCAAAGATTGAAGTTATTCAAAGCTGAGAGCAACCAAAATCAGTGACCGAAGTACGTAGCTTTCTCGGCTTAGCGGGTTATTATCGGAGATTCGTAGAAGGGTTTTCTCGAATCGCTACTCCACTAACTCAGCTGACTCAGAAAGATACAAAGTTTGGTTGGAGCGAGGAATGTGAGAAGAGTTTTCAAGAACTCAAGAGGAGACTCATTTCAAAGACTGCTCGACAATACCATCCGCACGGAGGGATTTGTCATCTATGTTGATGCTTCGGGCAAAGGGTTAGGATGTGTTCTCATCCAACATGGGAAAGTCATAGCCTATGCCTCACACGATAACTCAAAGAATATGAGAGGAATTATCCTACTCATGACCTAGAGTTAGTTAAAAAATGTGGTCTTCGTGACTTAAAATTTGGAGGCATTACTTGTATGGTTAGGCATTACTTGATAATTTATTTATCTTTAGTCATAATATTCTTTATCGAAGCTAGTTGTGCTCACCCTTCTATTTCACAATTCCTTTCGGGTAATAAGAGTGTAGCTGGGTCGAGCGTGGGTAACAGGAGAATAGAATGGTGGTCATCATTTAGTAGTTATATTTGGTGAATCGAGATAGGTGAGGCTAACCCAACGTTGGAAAGGGTTTTTTGCCACTATCATACAAGATGTCTAATGACATACAACCTCGTGTCATCGTAAGACAGGGTTGTGCACATCCACTTACTGAATATATCTACGAGCACTACCTATATGATCTTGGAGTTTATTTGAAATATAATTTTCACTTAGAGACAACGGAGATATTTATATGTCAAGAGAAGACTCACCATTGAAAAGAATATGATAGTAATCTTTTCATTTTTCTTTGGGGTCTATTGGGTCAACCTAGGATAATTCTGTGGGCATATGATATCTATAATAACCTAGACGCATGGCCTCCCATGTAAGAAGGTTTCCTTGAGCACTTCCGAAGGTTTTAATTTCTAAAATAGTTTTTGATTGTACCTTTATGTAAGGTGCCATTGTGACGTACTATCCAAGGTTGGGACATGAGTCACAGTTGGTATATATTTGTATCCAAACTCACAGCATATGTGTTGTTGTATTTTGCACGACAATTGTTGTAATAAAGTTGTAGTTATTTTCTGTACCATGTTATTGGCGACTCAGAATATGTTGGGTGGAATGGACCTATTTTGGGGGCGTCACAAAAGTTATTGATTTCCATGGTTTGGTTGCTTAAATTTGCATAACAGGTTGATTAGGAATATGAAAACTAACGACCTTATGAAAGCAATAAATTTTAACATGATGAGTAGTTAACCAATCAATTCTTAAAATCACATCAAATTCAAGTATTTCCAAAGAGATGAGATCAATTGGTAATGTGAGGGTGCCTATTTGAATCAAACAAGATTTATAAACAGTGGATGTAATAAAGGTTTCTCCTAACAGAGTTTCAACAAATAAGTTAAAATCCAATTTCTCAATAGTCAAGTTTAGAATTGACTATTATTTATTTAATTGAATTAAATAGTTTAAGTTATTTATTTAAATAAGATTAGAATTGTTCTAATTCATTTATTCACAACCGGTTTAATATGGAGAACCTAAAGGGTCACACCATAAAAGGAAGAATATTTATTTAAGAAGTAAATGCATAATCGTATAATAAGTTAAATATATTTAATTTAATCTCTGGTGATAGAATAAATTAAATAACTATTAATAAATTAATAAGAGGAGTCTTATTATTATTATTATTATTATTATTAATTAGTTTCTAAATGGTTTGGGAATTAATTAATAAACGTATTCTCATTAATTCCTAATTAATATTAGGAGTCATATTAATTAAAGGAGTTTAATTAATTAAATGAAACCATAATCTTAAATTGTTTAGAAGAGGGTTGCCCACATATATTAATAAGAGAAATATTATCATGGATAAGGGTTAGAAATTGTCCCAACACTTGAGAGAGTACTTCAGATATTCTATAGAGATAAAAATTAGGATTTTACCAAATACTCATTTTCTTGAATATTTGTTCTTCCTTGGTGGATCACCTCTAGAAGCCAAACACTTGGGTGGCTAACGTTGATCAAATGAAGGAATCAAACTCGGTGGATTCAAGTTGAACGTGAAAAAGAATTGGAAGAGAACTCGTACCTGAGGAAGCTAGTTTTTACAAGTGTATGAATCTGATCTCCATCTCTTTTCTATTGAATTGATAATTAAGCACAAGGTATGATCATGGTGATGGTTTGTATGAAAATTTTAAATTCCTATTTTGTCGCGCTTCCGCACCTTTTATGTGATTTGATTACATAATCGCGCTATGTACAAACCCAATAGATGAGAGTAAGGAGCTTGTCGGAGTAAGCTTTTGCAAGGAGGAAGAAAAGAGCTTTGTTGCGGTTGAAAGTTGAAAATATAGGTGTGTGTATCTCCGATTTGGGGAAGATGGTGTATATTCAAATGAAAACCCTTACAATTTCGTATGCTTTCTAAATACTGGCTATTAAATGGGGCATAATGATTACTTAACGGGCTACATTCAATTGTGACGGTCGGTCAGATCTATTCAATGGGTGATTATATTATAAGGCTGATCATTTGGGCTTTAAATTATATACTCTTTTACTAAATGGCCCAGTAACATAAGATTAGGGGGAAATGTTGGGGCATGA
Organism: Panax quinquefolius; assembly: GCA_020205615.1. Classification (NCBI taxonomy): domain Eukaryota; kingdom Viridiplantae; phylum Streptophyta; class Magnoliopsida; order Apiales; family Araliaceae; genus Panax; species Panax quinquefolius. The sequence goes on along the minus strand of CM035174.1, from coordinate 76,219 downwards.
TTGTTAGGGCCCAGGTTCTATGATTGGGCTTAAGTCCACGTGGAGGTAGTCACCCCACGTAGGAGTTTGTTTGGGCAGTTGGAGCACTTTAAGGAATCTAAGATTCCTAATTATATTTAATTACCAACTCGTAAGGAAACTGTCAGGATTATTCTGACTTCCTTTCTTTATTGAGATTGTGTTTAAACCCATTAAGGTAACTATCTAATGAGGTTTCCTACTTCCATTAAGGTTAGAGCGCTTCAAGGAGGTGTAATCATTATAAATACTTGGTTTTATTAAGGTTAGTAGGTATACACAATTCATTATTATTACCAGCACTAAATTCCTCCATTGTTAATCTTATTCAGCATGTACTTATTCTCACACCAGAGCTATCACCCAGCGGCCCAAGCCGTCAAGCTTCGCATGAAATCTCGTTTCTGTGCAGGATTGGATGCGCTCTTTGTGATTGAGGCGCGTTGACAAATCTTGGTGTTAACAATACTTCTAAGTTTCTAAAAAAATTGGATTTGACCTTTAACTTTGGAGTAGTGTTATAGTGAACAGAGTTACTAAATTAAATTTGTTTTACTAATCGCTATTAAGGAATGATGAGTCAGGTTGAGTCATGCTTTTGTGGGTTGGACTGCTTTGGGTAAGGCCAAAATTGGGTTGGGCCAAAAAGATCTCTACTTTATTGGGCTTCAAAATATAAGCTCAAAGCCCACTTTTTTATGAGTGGGTTTGACTGTTTTTGTTCGGTCTACATTAGTGGAACAACTAAATACAAATTTTTTTCATTCCATAAAAACGAGTCATTCTATTCCTACCTTAATTCTTGCAATATAAACGTAGCATAAATGTTGATTGGCATAATTAGAAGAATATCAACATGTGAAAAATAAACTTCTAATACCATGTAGAATCAATAAAATCTCCAAATTACACTTTAATCCGTAAGATAGGCTTTGACAACAAACATTAAAATTTTAATATATGATTATGGTGGTGGGGTATCATCTAATACTATTTTAAAATATAAAATTGTTATTAATTTTAAAAGCAAATTTATAATAATTTCAAACTCAAAAATAAATCGAGAAACAAAATTTTTTGAACATCTTTCGATGCCTAATACTTCATCTTTTTAAAATATAAGTTTCAAATATAAGATTATTATTAACTTTTCAAAGCCAACTTTAAATATTTTTAAATTGAAATAGATTCCTTCCTAAGCATTTAGCAAAAAAAAAAAGAAAAAAAAAAAATAGATTCCTTAAATACAATCAATGTAATGATAAAACTATTTATAATTTATTAGATATTACTCATTGTTTCATAATTTTAAATAAATTACCTCAATTTGAAATTTGGAAATATTTTAATTTAACTTTCTAAAGTCAACAATAATAATCTCTAACTTGGTACAGAAAAAAACATATAACTAACAAAGCTCTTCTTGACCTCTGTCAACACGTGTTGGCAGCTCCTCTAACTTGCTCATATATAGTTACTGCTTCTCCCATCACTTGTTCTAAAGACTTAATTTCGTTTTATTAGATGGGTGATCGGTGTGATTTATTAAATAATCAATTATTTGTATCATTTTTTTCATATAGTACATTACTCCTCTTCTTCTTTGTTGAAATACTTTACGACCATCATTAGTACTTGGTGGTATCCTCTCGGACCACCTCTCCATTTGTGCAAGAAATGATCTAGGGTCATAACCAGCTGAAGCCATTAGCATTAGTCCAATGTAATCTGCTACCAATTCTTCTCTGCAAATAATAATAATAATAATAATAATAATAATAATATAAGAGATAAAAGTCAAAGTAAGGTGAGAGACATCGAATATAATAAAGTAAGCTATTGCACAAAAACGCTTTTTGTATAATTGTATATAAGAAAATACATTTTCTCCCATGATGTGTATAAAAAAGTGGTTTATAATTTTTTAAAAGAGTGTTATTTTGAGATACTACTCATGCGAAAATGTGAGACCTCCCGTTTAATGTGAGATTAGGACCACTCCATTACATATATCCTTTGATTTATCACAATATACATTAGAGCAAAAATTATGTTGCAAGAGTAAATACATTAATTGTAACAATTGTTTCTAATGAAACTTGAAACGATACATATTACTCTCACAACAACACTTTTGCTCAACAATATCAACCACTTTTTATATTTAATTTATAATATTCATCATTATACTCACTAAAATTAAATAAATTTATATCAATTTTAAGTTAGAAAAATTTCTCAAATTTACTTTTAAAAAATAATATATATAATTAGATTTTGCACGGAAGGAAGTTATTCAGCCAGAGGAATGTGCAATGGTTGCATAACATGACATTACTTGGTATAAAAACTATATATGTGAACATGATAATTGGACATGAGCTTTTTTACAATTTCACTATTTGTATTTTGACCCCCTATTATAAAAAATGGAGGCGGTCAAAATACAAATATGTGAAGTTGTAAAGAGCTCATCAATCAATTATCATATCCGCATAGTAAGAGCTCTACTTAGTAACACTAGTGATGATCGTGCTTCTATTTTTTAGTAAAATTATTATATTGTTTATAACTTTTGTATTATATTATACTAATTCATTAATTATAATAGCAAAAGATTAATATTGTGTAGGTTGATTTTATAAAAAAAAAATTAATTTTTCCTTCTAAAATTTATAATTTAGTGATGAAAAGTTAAATAAATTTAATTAGCAACTTGCATAGTTTATATATTTATATAATATATATAAATGATAGTATTCAGTTTTTAAATTAAAGATTTATTTGGATCATATAGTCATATATTCATCTACTTATTTAATAAGTAAAAACTTATTTAAAATTAAATAGTTATAATTGTATAATATAATAATATAAAATTATTATACAATTAAATATTATTGTTATAAAAAATCAATTTTAAAATACTAACTAAATTAAAAAGTGTATGAGAATAAAAGATAGCGGTAAGTACATATTTATAATACTAAGAATGTATATGTGAAGAGATTTTGGAACCAAATAAAAGATAAAAATAGATTTTTTTATCTAAATTTAGATTTCATTCTATTCTTAAATTTCAGTATTTAAAAGTCTCTCTCTCTCTCTCTCTCTATATATATATATATATATTGACTTAGCTAAAAGTTTTTATTAAATTAGATAAGATAAAAGAAGAACTTTTCATTATGTTTTTGAATTTTGGATACAAAAGAAAATAGAAAACTTAAATTAGGATAGAGAAAAAATAATTTAAAACTTACTAGTCTTCTTTTGTGTTTTTTTATGTTTGTACATGGAAAAAATTTAATTTAAAATGTAGATTACTACTTTATCCTTATATTAAATGTTCTTATGTTTGTGTATAAAGAGCAATGTAGAGACTACAAAAGATTTACTAAAGTCTTTTTATTTTTTGTTTAAACCCGTTGAGTTTTTAATGGAAAACTTTAGTAAGAAAAGTGATCAATTTTTTTGTCTATTTCTATTTTTTTCGTTCTTAAAAAACTCACAAAAAAGAAAAATAGATAGAAAATTTAAAATTTTCTTTGATTTCTTTTCTTTTCTTTCTTTTTAAAACTTAAAAACACTATGAAAAAAAAGTATAATTTACTATTGTTTCTAGAATATAACCTCCATTACTAAATCCTTAGTTAATAGTAACGCTTCATTTGTGTATGTAAAATTATTTTCTAAAGTCTTCATTTAAAAATGTATTTGAATTTTGAAACGGAAGGAGTTTTGTATTTTAATTTTATTACTTCACTCTATTTTTGTAATTAAAATATTTATAAAAATTTCTTTTTGCCTACACTGAAGTCCAATCTTGGACTGCCAATTATATATATATATATATATATATATATATATATATATATATATATGATCCATGGACAGCAACAAAGTATTTTTATGGAGGAGAAATTCAAGACAAAATAGCATCATATCTAAAAGTCCATTCTATAAATCTAGCTAAAGTAGTAGCCTAGAGATGGATTAAAAATAATAAGAGCTTCTTACAATTAGATTTAAATACAATGTATTAGTTTTTGTTCTAAAAATTTAAATCTTAAATTCATAATCAAATTGTCACAATAGCGTACGTTGTAAAAAATATGATACTGCCCAAATTTATCAATGTGCTTGCCTGAACGTATGTACCTGAAGGCAGCCAAACTTTGCAGTGAACATAATATTCTAGTCGATTGGCATTAAGAGGGGGGGTTTAAGGATGTAAACGAATCACAGATCAGCCTCAGGTCTCTCCATTATTTCCCCACTCAGATGTAGTGAGACCCATATCTACACTCTCTCCGGATGCTATGATTGTTGAGTGGGAAATGGATGAATGCCATTATGTCGTTGATTCGCGGCACTTCAGACAAGAACCTATACTGAGAACCATTATCTTGTGTGACGACATAAGCATTGGACAAGAATCAGTTTCAATTGCCTCTGTAGTGGATGAAAATCTATTGGGTTCTCTTCCTGTCCTTGAAGATGGTTCTGATAGTCTAACTACTGTATACTCTATGCCTTGGGTTCTCTTCCATTTTCAACAACAACTGAATTTTTTTGTAGGGCGTATGGGAGATTAAAATTTTCAAACGCCAGGTTAAATGTCAGCGTAAAGAGCTTTATTTTTTTTTAATCCGCCTAGATTTTATAGAATGGACGGATATGATGCTATTTGTCCAAATAATTATATTTCTAAAATTTCCTCGCATTATAGCAAGTACTTATATGGATATATATATATATATATATATATAACAAGATTCAAACATGTAGAGATTTTGTAGATTAAGTAATCAAATTAAAGAAAGAAAGATTCATACCTCATATTACACCATTTGATGAAGATAATTAGAGGCACAATTTGTGAAATTACTACGGAAGATGAAATATATGAAAGTTAACAACTGTAATGGGTAATGGGTTTTCGAGATTGAACATACACCATGACCAACCTAATCAAAAACAAATTTAAGTTATTATTCACAAAAACTAGTAGATGAACTCATGCGAAGCACACGGACATATTTGAATATTAGTATGTAAGATTTATTTAAACATTATAATTCATGTAAGTTCTAAAACATGTGTAATATATTACTACTCCATCATAACATACCTCATGCCCAAGAATAGCTGCAATGTCTGCTTCAGAGTTGCAATAGTACTCAATTTCCCTGGTAGTGATTCCAATCCTGCGTAATCCACAAATATAATAAGCTACAGCGATACGGCTATCCACAACATCCAGTTTCCAATTATGTCCTTCGAAGTGTGAGGAAGTATATCTATCAGCGAGCTTGTTAAACACCTCTTCTCTCATATCGTAGATGAATCAATTTTTGATGGGTCACCCGCTTTGAAAGTAGTCTTTGTCGTCGTCATCACACGCTTATCACCTTCTAACTTTAATCCAACATTCAATGCGTTAATGATCTCTCCAAATATCGACTCCACTTGAATACGTGTAGGGTGGGTTGGGGGAAGTATTTTCCAACCTCCATGTACCCATTCAAAATTATACCAATCTCCTACTAGTATACTCAGAATAGACTCTACTCTCCAAGCAAATGATAAAACGAAATTTGGTGGATTCTTCATATTTCTTTAACTAGGCAAGTGTTGAAAAGAATGGTTGAAACTATGAAACATAAACCAATCAAGACATTTCTCAGACGGTTTTCATGTCTAACCCACCTAGGTATTATACTAGCAAGTTTATTAATTCTCGAGGGAATTACATATTGTTGATCATGATGATCCGAACGACATTGCATTGTTAATCGTCGATATTTCTCAAATCTTCTTCTTCTTTTTGCTCCAATGCTATTTAGATTCACACAAGTCGGGGGTGCCTCGATAATGTTTTGTTCAACAATCGACAATCTCGCACCAACAATTCTGATCGTTCGGGGGCAAACACATGAGATTTCTATATGCTTGAAACCCAAGTAAAGATACCTCCATAAAGTTAATGGGGAAATATAGTAGACTCTTGCGGTCTGCATATTGGAACGCCGTTAACTCCATTGATCTTATTTATAAGCTACATACATACATGAAAACATATACATTGACAAGTTAGTGTTGGAAAAACCCTTGCAACTAAAACGGTCTCTTATAAATTAAAGACCAAATTACCAATAACACGCCAAACAAATATTATGCAATCCCACCAAATAAATAAATAGTAATATGAAAATAAGCCGAGCACAAGACACCAAATCTTAAATAAAAAACTCTCTAAAATTAAGAAGTAAGAATTTTCCGACAAACTACCAAGTACAAGACACCAAATTTTACGTGAAAAACCTTCTAAAACTAAAAAAATTAAGAAGTAAAAATATTAGGACGAACTACCGAGCACAATACACTAGATTTTACGTGAGCTAAGAGGTAAAAACTACGTGACGTACTCCGAAAAATTCCACTATGATCGTACAAATAATCATTCCATGTTTTAGTACTAAAAACTTGAAATAACAAAAAATTGAGAGAGAGCACAAGAATACTTTAATTTAAATAAAACTCAAATTATTTCACCACTCACCCTTCGAATTAATTAAAGTCTTCAAGCTATTAATTATTCAGAATAACTGCAGATGAATACGCTCAAATCAACCCAAGCTAGCTGTGCTAATAATCCCTCAATTTACTGTCACTTTTCTTTCCGCCGACGTCACACACAGGCCACACTCACTGTTGATTTTAATCTTCCTCAATATACTCACATGTCACTATATGTCTCCGAAGAAAGAAATATATATATATATATATAGATATCCTTTTTGATTTTGGAAAGAATCCGGTTTACTTTCTTGCTTTCCATCTCGGTTATTAAAAAAAATCCTAATATCTTTAGGAATTAATTCCACCGACCAGTAGGATTAGGCCCCACACATACCAAATTTAAAAAAGGAAAAAAGAAGAAAATAAAAAGTCCCAATTTTATATAAAAAAAGTTTTACTGCTGGAATTAGACGTGGGGCTCAAACAAAAAATATCCTCCTTTTGGCAGAGGTGGTTATGTGCTAGGGACATATATACCTGAGGTTATGGCCAGGGGCAGGGACAAACCCAGATTTAGGTCTAGCGGGGGCGAGCCAAACTGAGCCAAGATAACTATCTCCTTGGGTGCTCACAGCCCATACACCTTAAGTAGCATTCCAAGCATCTATTCAGTCTTTCCGTTTTGCCCATCAGACTGGTGATGATATGCTGAACTAAAGCATAACTGCACTCCCAATTGTCGAAATAATGTCTGCCAAAAGGAGCTAACAAACACCCTGTCCCTATCTGTAACAATATTCTGTGGCAAGCCATGAATTTTGTAAATGTTGTCAATGAATATTTTAGCTACTGAGTTGGCAGTATAGGGATGTTGAAGTCCAATGAAATGAGCAAATTTGGAGAATCTGTCAACTATTACCAGTATAATAGTTTTGCCCTCAGAACTAGGCAAGCCCTCAATAAAGTGCATTGAAATATTAGTCTACGTTTGTTGGGAACTCCCAAAGGCTGCAATAATCCTGGATATGGAACACTCAGTTTATGTCTTTGGCAAATGTCACATTCTTTAATCCATGTCTTAATGTGTTCTGTGGACTAGGTCAAGTGAAATAACCTCCAATCTTTTAATGGTGGCCTCAATTCCAGAATGTGCCCCCAGAGGACTTGCATAATAGTTTTTTCCTGAGATTAGTTTGTGTTCCAACATATATCATTCCTTTGTACCTTAAGACATTGTTTTGCAGAGTGTAATGAGGCTTGGAATCTGGTTGTATAATCAGCCGCTGTATTACATTCTGAATGTGTTCATCTCCTTCATAAGTACTGATAATACCTTTTTTGTAGGTGCTTTCATAGTCATAGCCCAACATCTTGCTCAGCCAATTTTGTTGCAAAAATGTAGTTAACCTTTGTACCATAAAGTACTTGAGGCTCTGATGATATGTTTTGATAATAAAATGACTTCATAGAAAATAAGATCTCCATTGAGACACAGCTTGTATAATTGCTAAAATCACTTTTTCATACCCAGACAAACCCATATGTTTTGGTGCCAAAGCCTTACTCAAGAAAGCTAATGGTCTTCCTCCTTGCATTAACACAGCCCCAATTCCTTTAGAACTAGCATCAGTCTTTATAATGAAAGGTTGGGAAAAATCAGGTAAAGCCAATACAGGAGTGGAACTCATAGTCAACTTAAGTTTGTGGAAAGCTGTGGAAGCTTCAGAATCCCAATGAAACTGATCTTTCTACATAAGTTTAGTTAATTGCTTGGTAATTTCTCCATTATTTTTTATAAATCTTCTGTAGTACCCAGTGAGCCCCAAAAATCCTCCGAGAGCTTTTACAGTTTTTGGTTCCGGCCAATTAATCATGCAAGCAATCTTAGTGCAGAAATAATGTGGCCTAAGTAGAGGCTCTTGGTGGATCAAGCAAGAGATATTGAAGAGGGTAGCTTGTACGGGCTAATGCTAAAAAAATATAGTTAAAGTTCAAGGGAGATCTTGGTGTATTGAAGAGGTTGGTCGTATGGGCTATCTTTGAGTATGGTTAAAGTTCAAGGGGAGCTTGGTGTCGATGTGGATGGAGAGATCACGCATTAAGGAGGACATTGTTGAGGTACAGCGTGATAGTAAAGTCCCACATCGAAACACAAAGAGAAAGATTAAGTACATATATGCTCTAATGTACCATAAACCTAATAGGTTAACTTTTGAGTCATGATATGGCTTCGGATGTAATATCAATCGTGTTTACAAATTCTGGATATTTCTTTTTTTTTTTATGCTATTGAAGTATGGTAATGATCTCTCATGGGGTTTCTCCCAAGCTCCTTTGCAATATCTTTAATTATAAAAAAAGTACTTTCTTTATAATATCTTTAATTAATGGATCTCTTACCATTACTCCGTTTGTCACGTGTGACCGTGTGAGTATTGTGCAATCTCCCAAGTTACATGAATATGCCAAAACAAAAACAAAAATATCTTTTTGATGTCGTAATCCTCTATGCTTTACCTCATTGTACACCTTAGTATTTGGCTAAAATATGCACCAGGATTGAAAGATTTTCTTTACAAAATTGCACCTGGTTGCATGAAGTACATAATGCTACTGGAGCAATTCAAACTAAGGTTAGATGTTAAATTAATGGATTATAGCAGTCATAGACTCATAATTATCGTGCAAAGCTTCTTATGAGACGAGGCTCTGTAGATGTGTATATGTTGAGATGTCTAGTTTACTTGACTGGAGAGCCAACACGATCATGAGTTTGTCCAGGTTCACAAAATAGCCAATGAGTTCAGCAAATAATTATCAATAACAAAATTACGCAAGCTTGGATCACTTTCAAGTGTACATGAAATTGATTATTTTCTAATTTATTCTGTCTGCAGTGAACAAGATCAAACATCCACAATATTGCCTAAACTGAGTCGATAAATATAGTAGTATATATTTAGCTCTGATCACATTGAACATTGCCTTAGAAACTTTGCTCATACGAGTTGATCTCCACAAAAAGGCTGGCCTGAGGATGTAGTCCTGCTTCTTCCAGAGACAAGGAGAGCTTGTCTTGTCCATATACAACACGAGGAAAGTTGTAGAAAAGGGTGTAACTCTCAAGCCTCTAAGCAACCCAAAGAATCGACATAATCATATAGAGACTGTAGTTTGGCGGTACGCTGAAACCTCCTTCCCTTGCGGTCGCCACTCGGAAAACTCATCAAAATCTAAATCATGTAAGAAAACCACAAACAAGAATCATCAAGGTCAGAAATAATGATATTCTTTTACCAAGGAAAAAGTAAAAGAGATTCAAGTAAGCATATATATATGAGGAAAACTATCCAACTGATTCATGCGACAAAGTTTTTGAACTTCATGTTTTAGGTAGTATTGTAAACTCCACAAATTGGGTTACATGAACTTCAAGTCTTTACAACATGCAAGATTCTTCAAATAAAAAAAAGGTAAGTTGAAACACGACTAATTACGTGAATGACATCAGACCCTTTTTCAGGCTCAGCACCATATGACATGGCTTTCTCCTCGCGCAATCTAGCTAATGAAGCTTCTTTCTCAGCAGCTTCACGAGCCTCTTCTTCCTCCTTCAACTTCCTCTCAGCTTCAGCAGCTTACCTTTCCAGCCTTTCTTGCTCTTCCTTCCTAAGACATTCCCTGGCCTGATGTGGCAGGATACATTGACAACAAAAAACAATAAAACTCAACACATTCCTATAAAAGCGTAAAGTTGTGATATGGAGCAGAGGAAGCATATTATCTGACCAAACGACAAAAGCATATTAACAAAATTAATAACATATTACAAGTGAGATTATAAAATAGAAAAATGAGATATATGAACAAGTATATATGTTAACTTACATTACCATTTGCCACTCTTTCTTTTTCTTCAAGTTCCTCTGCCTTGTTTCCTCAGGAAGAGCTCCTTGGCTTGAGCTTCTACAGGCTGTTTGAGTAAACTTAAATCAAGTAAACAACTCTACGAATTCTGATCAAATAAGGGAAATCAATTCTAAACAAACTTAACTTGAGGTAAACCTAATATGTATCACCCAACAGCTAGGGAATTATATCTCAATTCAATACATTGCTTATAAACTCTCAATCCACATAAATATGGCCTAGGGCATCAACATTCCTTGTAAACTCTTACCAACATGTCCTGATAGGATGTGTAAAATATTACAACTGCCGAAATACTAGTAGAAATATCTATTTGGCGAATGATGGTGATATTTCTTTTGGTAATCTGATTCGGGGACAAACTGGTGCGATAACAAAGAACTCTGCAGACGCCATCCTTCAGGCTCCTTTAGGTACTGTTTTGAGTGTATGTAATCCTGGATACTCATGACCAACTTGGTCAGCCTTGGATCTTCCCGTTGACCAAGTGCATTAAGAAAGTTAAGAATGATATTCAACAACTTCTTAAACTGTGATCTATATATACCAATTTTTCTTCTTGAACCAAAATTATAAAAAATATAAAAGAATGTGTCAGCCATAACAATTGTCAATAGTTACGACTGATCAATCCGAGACATGAGCAAAGGTAAAAGAATATGTTGGCCTTAACAATGGTTATTAGTTGAAGAGTTCTCGAACAGTAAAGAATGATGGATAATTACCATGCTCAGACATGCTGACCTGCACCAGGGAAATATTAACTACCCATGTGCCACAGTGTTGTTAAGCAAGTGACTATTTTCCAGAAACAACAAAAGGAAAATGCAGCCAAGCTTACCTGAAGAACAGTCGATATCCAGTAAAACCAAATAAAAAGGACAATGTATACCTTTTCATATAGTTGATATACCTATGTAATTATTTTGAGCATGCTCTTGATCTTAGAAATTAAATACGATTCTCATAAACAAAAGGACTTGTTTCAAGAGAATCTAAACAAAGACTTGTATACACTAGAAACCATCTTTATTCACAACTATGTTTAAGGTAGCCTGGAGCTTCTATCAAGAAAATAATGAGTTAGCAGCACCCAAAAAACTGCATTATTGCTAAAAATATTAAAACAAGTTATTCATAAGAAGAAAATAAATAACGGAAAAGCTTGGAAAAGGTAAAGAACTAAAGATAGCAGAGAAGATCAAAATTTTTTTATGATTCTTTCTTTTTCACTCCTTTTATGTTATATATGAAAATAAAAATTAATGAAACATGAACGTGGGAGGGAGACAGACATATATACATTAGAAGTACCCTTTAAAAACTCAACGTTTGTTCATTTTGTTTCTTTTGACAAATTATAGAGGGAAAAAGAAAGCGGGAAATGAAGTAATATATTTTTGGGTGATTAATATTTACTAAAATGGGTGTTTGACTGCCAAAAAGTGCAGAATCTTCCCATAGTGAACATCAAAGAATGTGTTAAATCTAATTTTAGAATGAAAACTATTATTTCCACATGTTAAAATGATATTTCCACATGAGTCTCTCGTATGGAGGTGGGACACACTCACTATTCATGTGAGAGGGATCCTGTGGAAATATCAATTTTTTTATGTGGAAATATTTGTTCCCTTTAAGAATTAAGACACATATAAAGGTCCTTTTTTGGGAAGTGATGCTACTAGTACTAATGAAGAAGGGCAGAGCATGGGGAAGTGTGGTCGGTGCCAAATAACACGAGGAGGACACAAAATAATATATTGGTGAATAAAGAAAGGCCTTGGCGCCAATTTAAAATTTGAAATTTTGGGTAAACTTATATACTCCTATCCCTTTACACATCTCCCTTTAATTTTGAAATTTTGAATAAATTTACGTATCTTAATTTTTTTACAGTTTCGTTATTTTCATTGCAATTTCGTTACTTTTCTTACAATTCCGTCACATAATGCACATTAAAACAGATTCATAAGAATTTCATATAAAAATGAAAATTTGCATGTAACTCATAACATTAAGTTCTGAAAACTTGCCTTAAATGTCCTGTATAACTTCACGCTAATCGCCTTCCAACGTCTTGAATAGCTTGCTCAAAAGCACAAAACATCCCAAGTAATTCTTGAACTTGTTTTATTGAATAGGGGATGGATTGACTCGTGTCAATTAAATAGATTACAGGAAGGCAGGAGTCTATTATTATCTTTCATGATGAATCTCAGAACACTTATCAAGTATAGTCTAGCCGAACTCGAATAACATAAGTTGTCAATATAAATTCACGAAACAAAAGAAACTTCAATAATATTTAGATAATGAATTCATAAGGGAATTATAAATTCAAGATACAAATTATTCATTTCAAGCTTCAAAAGAAACTTTGATCCAAGATTTCTACTCAAAGAAGAAAGTTAGTATACTTGCAATAAGGCTTGTCATTGAATAAAGTTTTTCAACCAGATGTTAATTATGGAGGAAAGTTGAAATACTTGCCTTCGTGGTGCAAAACTATTGATTCTACTGGCGATTACGTGAATCCGAAATATTATGTTCTTGAAAACCACCTATTTTACACACATAAGGTCATTACTAGATATAATACAACCACTATATTTCACAAATTCCTTTTAAACTTGTGTTTTTTTTTGTAATATTTAAACAACTCACTTTAATTACTATATTTCTTAAATTTATTCCTAATATTATATACTAATTACAATTAATATATCAACTTTTATGCATTTATCAATTTGCTTCCACCTTACATGAACTAACTGTCAAGATGACTACAACAGAAGCAAAACAGTCAACAAGCAGGCCAGGCCAGGCCGCGCTGCAGCAGCTACCCAGCACTGCCCTGCAACCGAGCCTCAACAGCTCTCCTTTGCTAATTTTTATCTTACAACTCACATCATTAAATGCAACCAAACCTTTAACAGGTTATAATAGGCATGATGTAGTATTTTTAAAAATTGTAACTCAGCTGAAATGGACACTCTAAGACAGGCAAATCAGGAGCCAAAGCTGCCCAGTTGAGACTGTTCAGCGCAGCGCACGGCTGCTGCTGCTGCTGCTACTACTGCTCCAATGCCAAGTTGCTAGTTTTGTTATTTTATAATTCACAAACCATATATCCAATCAAAGTCAATTTCTAATATGCTATAACTGGTATAGCAAGCTATTTTTAGAAAAAATAAAATAGCTAAAATGATCAGTTTAGATGGATTTTAGGGAGCTCTGAAACAGCTCTGCCGAAACAGTTTCGAAGCTATGAACCAATATGATTTTTACTTTAAAACAGACTTCCAGCCACACTTAGCTTATGCAAAACATTCCATGTATACTCTATAACATATATGAAGGATACCTTACTCACTACCGTACCTCAATTGCTCATTTTGGTCTTAACAGTTCTATGAAGCATACAATCAAACATGTCATAGGCACAAGCTTTATGGACAGACTTCATAAACCTTTGCACATGTTTTAAACCACATTCTCCTCCCTTATTTCTCCTCATAACAACAACTAAACTCCATCTAACATACAACCCAATTAGCACAGTTATAATACTCTAAATTTTATATAAAACAATTAATTTTTGCTTCAAAAATCAAGATTTTAAAACTTACCTTGCGTTAACAGTTTAATAACCTGAATTGACACTTCTGATTCAGTTAGAACCCTTTCTTTTTGCTGCCCTGCTATCCAAATTATCCAGCTCAGTTTACATTTAAACTATCTTGCTCCATTCCTTGCTCAATTTGCTAGTTTAGTCAACAAAGAAGAGAAGTTTTGATAGAATTTTGGGGTGCAGAAATTCGGTTATCAAGAGGGAGAAGAAATAGATTAAAGATGGAAGGAGAACACTTGTGCTTGGTAAGTTCAGAGGATTTATGATGCAGTGAACGGAACAGATTTTTTTTTTAATCTCAATCATTGCTTAATGCACTGTTAGTACATTACTTTCTTGCCAACTCATGCTTTATATTGGCTTAGTAGCTTAGTTATTCTCCCTAAGAACGACGGCAAAACCTTAATAAGTAGCAGGATACCGCGAACAAGGAGCAAAACTTTTAGTCATACTCTAAGTAAATTCTCTTTAAGATAATAAAATATTTCTAGTCAGATTGTGTTATAAGAGGTTAAATTCCAATTTATCCTTCATGAAGTGATAGATTATCACTTTTATTGTCAGATCATACCCTCATGAAGTGGATAACATCACAACAAGACTTGAATCATGTCTCAGTATCCTAATGGCACCCTTGATATCAAGTTAACGCATTACTCTGCAAAGTGCTTCGAGCTCACACGCAACATAAAACAAGAATCGCGTTATGGCTAGAGGTCTTTAATGCTATTAGTTAATCATGTGGTGTTCATGTTGATTCATATTTATCTGATCATGTCGTGTTTGATATGAACCAACGTTACATGACACGATTGACAACCATACTAACAGCCTCAATATTAATGATAGGAAAATATTGGAAGAAAACAGAGCGCAGACTTTATACCAAGAGCATGACCCTGAACTTAACTGAGTAAGATAGTGATCCAATAGCAGGACAACAGGAGCACAAGTTTTGAAACATGGTTGATTGAAAATGTTTTCAGGTTATAATGTAAGACGACTGTCAAGACTAAGCTACAAAGTGTCCAGGGAAAAGGTGACAAGTAACGTGGAGCTAATTTCAGTCTCCAGGCAGAAGCTGAAGACTGTTAATATCTTGGGTAGACAACGGTCAAAGCTAGCCTTTTCTTAATTCTCTTGTTATAAGAACCCGATAAAATATTTCTTATTTTAATCTTCTTCCATTATCGCCAATTTTTTTTTAAACTCACTTTTCTTCACCTCTATTTTTATTTATTTCTTATATATATATATATATATATATATATAATATATATAGGGTAAGTAAAAACGTATCAAAATTGCTCATGATATGATCATGTTCAGTGTGATTTGGTCTCTCAATAAACATCTATTTCTTCAACTGTGTTTATTTCACTTACGCAAGTTTCTATAGGAAGTCTATAACTGTTTCCCAGGAATGTCAAGCTGGAAAGTTTAATGAATTATTCTGGTTTGTCAAAAAGAAAAAAGAAACAAACAAGATAATGAGACATGTAAAAGGCTGTTTTAAATACTCGCCATCCTTAAAGAAAGATTCAATAACCAATTTCTCGATATACCTGTGCCACAAAATCTTGTTCAACAGCCTTGCCTACATCAACTTTTTGTTGCGCAGTTACCGTCCATCTTATAATTTCTTCTTCAGCTGCAGCATAACACAAAAAGCATGGAGCACAAATAGCACGGGAGGTTTAGGAAAACTAGCAGAAGCGTTCAGATCTCACTAGTAACGTCAAGTGGCAGACAATGCATCACAAGATTGACAAAATAAAATGTAAATAATAGAAAAAGAAATTAAAATTTAAATGACGACTAAACAAGCCAAAAGTTCCTGCCTCAAAGAATCTTTGTATGATAGTTTGTTTATAGTTGGATCATGTAAATATGTAATGATCAGCATACCTCCTCTCTTTCTAGCTAAATCCATTTCAAGAATGTGGTTTGGGAATACTATGCAAAGTAGTAAACTTTTTAGGAATTTTCCAAAGACAACAACAAAAGGGGAAGTTCTAAAGTCCAGGTTCAATTTCAATTTATATACTTCAATTTTACAGAAAAAACTTATCATCATACTATATTATTAATTTACACATGATCGATCCAGGAAAATTTTTGTACGTCAAGCCATCTTCACTACCAAAATAAATTAAAAGGAAGGTACCTTAGCTCGTCAACAGTATGCTGCAGCTGAATTATCTCAAGTGGGCTTGCTTAATAATAATCTCCAGAGCACTAGCCTGCTTATATCAGATTATACCTCAGCCAAAGAGACAAAAAATTAATTAAGTTAAGAGCCTAAGACACACTTACCAAAGTAGATATTTCGTTTTCCTCCGTCACCAGAGTACATGCCTTATCATTTGAAGCTGCCACTTTTCCGTCCCCAAGATGCTTACGAAATTTATAATCAAAACCAGCCTCTTTTAATCCATTTTCTAAAACTTTAAAAAGTTCATTGGTTCTGGATGACAAATCTGTTGATATTTTTATTGATAACACACTTCTTAATAAGGCTCCAATATGCTCTTTTTCCTGGATTTGTCAAGTCACCGTTTGATTTAGCCTTTTTACTTCACGTCTCCTTTCCTCAACTAAATCCCTTGTCTTTTCAACAACAGTTCTCCTTAATGCATGAATTGATTCCAGTCCTGCTAAGGTAGCACGCATATTCTCCTCCATATCTGATTCTTGTGGGAGAAACAAGGACTCTGCCAACTCTGACTGATCCAATTTATTAGCATCGACTATCCTAACAACATTATAAATCTGGTCATGTATTTTTGCTACATAGTTCAACTGATCTTCCCTTAAAGGCCTTTGTGAGTCCATCTTCGATTCCAAATTCTTCAACATAACCTTATATTCTTCAACTGACTTCTCATTTTTGACAGTTCATTGTCGGCCAAACTTTGCTTCTCCAACATCTCTCTTTCCATTTCAGATATTTTCTCATCCTTTTCAGCCACAGATTTCTCCAAACTCTCAACACTAGATGTCTTATTTGAGACCTCTTCTCTTAATTCTTCAATTGTGGCCTCAAGCTGTAAAACTTCAATAGCTGGAAGGGCATTCAAAAATCTGGCAATCCATGCCCAACCTTCTTCAATTCCATGCAGGTTACGGAAATCCTCAACTTCAGTCTAAAAAAAGACAATAATTTTCCTGTCACTTGTGATCCTTCAAACTAGAAAAGAGCATGGAGTAACTTCTTCTTTTTTACAGGTAGAATGTACAATAACTTAATCTTATAAGACTAGCTATTTGTTTTCCATGGCTGCTAAAATCCTGCACAACACACAAATCGTCAGTTACTGATCATGATATAATCCCTCGTGTTAAAATACATATTTACGTAGGTAGTTTACATGACAAAATGAAGATCAAATGAAAATAACCACTACCACTACTAGCTAAAGAATAAGTTTAGAACATCCAAAAAGAATCACATAACTACTATATCTCGATTTAACTAAAAATCTTTAATTTTTTATTTTAAAAAAATAGAAGAAATAATCTTCAAAAACTGAGATTAGTTTATACCAATTTTTCTTCTTGAACCGAAACTATGAAAAAGATAAAAGAATGTGTTAGCCATAACAATTGTCAATAGTTACGCCTGATCAATCCGAACCGTGAGCAAATGTAAAAGAATACGTTGGCCTTAACAATGGTTATTAGTTGAAGAGTTGAGCTCGAACAGTAAAGAATGATGGATAATTACCATGCTCAGACATGCTAACTTGCACCAGGGAGATATTAACTACCCATGTGCCACAATGTTGTTAAGGCGTCGCCTAAATGTTTAGGCACTACCAAAGCTGTAAGGTGAGCACACGACTTTGGGGCAGCTGCTAAGGCAAGCGCCTTGGGAGGTAGCCATCACAAGTCGTCCCCTAGGTACTTCATACTGTTTGCAACTAAGATTAATAATTTGTTACAGATCAGAAGATTATTATACCTTAGGAAGAATAGCCAACTAAATTAAATACAACCGCGTGTGATTGTGTTGTTTAGTTTCATCGATCTTTTTATTGCTTAAAGCTGCTACTAGATTAAATCTTCAGCGCATGTCTAAGGTTGTTTAGTATTTAGATTATTATATCTCATAAGATTATTATAGCTTTTTTCCCATTTCCCTTCGTGCTTCAACATATTTCTCTACACGAGCAATTGTAGAAGTGAACTTCTCATTTCTATTTGCCAGATCTATTTCCAAGGCTAAGATTTGGCTTCTAACTTCTTCCTGTCAATCAAAGAATTAAAAATGATAATTGGGCCATTCGCTAGTATCATCAGTAAATCATTACCCCACATTCTTCATCACGTTCAATGACAGCATAGCGTTGAGCAAGAGCACTGATATCATTTTTGATGTTGTTTGCGCCATGTGTTGCATGCTAGACCTGGCAAAATATGGTTATGGGTTGGTTTTGATTTTTAAAATATGGTTATGGTTCCATTTAAGAACTAAAACCATATTAACCATTTTTAATATGGGTTATGTGGGTTGGAACCATATGATTATGGTTAAAAACCATATTAACAATTTTAAGATGTTTTGACTTTTAAATAGAATTTTTAAAAAATGAAATTAATATATACTATAGATAGATAGACGGGTATAAGGGGTGGGTAGGGGTAGAGGGTGGGTGATGTATACATAATCGCTTAATATTAAATTTTTTTAGGAGTGGTGGGGGTGGGGTGGGGTGGGGTGTGGGTGGGTGAGTGGGGGGGGGGGTGGGTGGGGGTGGGGTGGGGTGTATACATAATCACATAATATTATTTTTGTTGGTGGAGGTGGGGGTGGGGTGGGGTGGGGGGTGGGGTAGGGGGTGGGGGTGGGGTGGGGTTGGGGGGTGGTGGGGTGGGGTGGGTGGGGTGTATACATAATCACATAATATTTTTTTTGGTGGAGGTGGGGGGTGGGGGTGGGGGTGGGTGGGGTGGGACGTGGGGGGTGGGGGTAGGGGTGGGGGGTAATGAGTGTATACATAATCACATAATACTTTTTTTGGTGGGGGTGGGGGTGGGGGTGGGGTGGGATAGGTGGTTGAGCTTTTTGAATATATAAATATGGGTGGAAAGAACTTTTGATTTGGATTTGGAATAAAATATGGGTCGAAAAATGGTTAACCGGATTGGAACTATATTTCTTTTTAAAAATATGGTTCCAAACTTTAACCAACCCAAATAAATAAAAATAGTTAACCAACCTATTTGGTTCCAGTTAATATGGGTTGACCCGAAAGTTAACCAACTATATTGCCAGGTCTTGCATCATTCATCTCCTCTTTCAGTTTTTCAATCTGTTGGTTGTAATCCTACATGTACACAAAAAACACGGAATATTCAGCACATTACAACAAGGTGATAATTAATTGTAAAACATAGCACATTACCCACCATAAGATAGCGAACTTCTTTTTCATACAACTCACTAAGCTTTCGTGTATTGAAGAACTGAAAGTCATGCCTAAGACAAGATACCAGGTAAAAAAACAAATGAGAAATTGGATTTGGTCCAATAAGGATGAAAGATAAAAAAAAGTAAGAAAACATTAAAATGACTTGACACATCAGACTACACAACTGAAAATGCAACACATACATGTTAACAGATATTCTTGGGGACAGATACAAGCCTTCTCACCAGCAAAACGGGATTTACTAAGATTGTGCACCATGTTTTAAAGAAGTTGTTTATAGCTTATAGAACATTCACATTTCCAAATGAAAAGGTATAACTACGACCAGATTCAAGATAATAATATGCCGACCCACACTTTCTGTTAGGAAAGAAAAAGGAAGAAAAACAAGCCAAACTACTAAAGCTGGCACAAAAAACAGTTGTAGTTTAACTTAACACCTCATTGCAATAGAAAGAGAAGAATTCTCACAATCACAAAAGATTATATCAACTGCACATGAAAGGATGCATGTGAAAGCCTTGAATCAAACCCATAGACATGCAATACCAAGTGCTCGTTCAAGGAAGGATAAACTGATGAATAATGATTACTAATGTTTTAATCACAAACCTGTCATTGGTTTTTTATAGTGTATTACTCTGATTTCTTGACTGACACGTGATATTCCCTCTCTGCATACGTGGAATTATGTGCATGGTATCCCAACAAGAATGTCCAAACCTGCAACCATAAAAGCCATAAGAACACATCTTCAGGCTCAACCACTCAAAAGGAAGGTTATAATTGTTTTTTTATATTAAAAAACGCAATCAAAATATAATCTGTGAACCTCTTTTTACAAACTGTGCTCCACTCCCCCATAAAATATTCTCTTTCTCAAAGTTTTTACATCCACTACTCGCCCTTCAGAATCCAAGAAAGTTGCCCACTACAAATATACGATCCAAAAATCATAAAAAGTAATGCATGATTCAAAGAGGAAGGGATAAATATTGCCAATGAGTTCGTTATACATTATTATGATCAGGCCATCAGGGTCACAATACAAAATTAAATTTAAGCCTAATTATGTTCATGCAATAAGAAAGAATCATTGTATTAGAGCTAAAATTTATGTATAGGCAAGGATGCATATAAGGATATAACAGAACCTCGGTGCAGAAACGGAAAACGTGAACTTCTTTCTTTTGCCCAATCTTGTGAGCACGGTCCTGAGCCTGTAAATCATAAGATAACACTCTCTCCATTAGCAGTAGTGATGAAATGAATTACACTGCCTATACCCATAATAAATTAATGAATTCTAGGAAACTAAGTTTCTATCAGACATTTTGTCAAACATATAGCAAAACACAAATCATTATATGAGGTATACACATTAACATATGAATTAAGGCATTACAAACATAAAGATATGATTCAAACCCAAGTTTCAGAACATGTTCTGTAGCATATGCAATTCAAAAATCAAAATCAAATCCAAATGGTGTTAAGAAACTAAAATTACATAGAAATGTATCAAATTGAAACTTGAAAGCTATAAATTAGGGTTCTAATTTTATTGATTGGGGATTTTTGGTATAACAGAATTAATCAGGAATTGAGTTCGATTTTTGGATCGGAGGAGACGAGAAATTGAGTTTGGGGATTGGGCCATGGTTGGATAAGAAATATTAAAGCTATACATATATATAAATTACTTAAGTGAAAGAGAAGATTAGAAGAAGAAAATATGAAAGAACTGACTTACACATAACACATCAATCTTCTTTTGTGGGATGATTGGCGACCTCAAATCTCACCCCTCGAGACTAGAAACTTTTAATTTCTCTCAGTAAACAAAGCGACTAAAGTCCGAACTCTGAAGTCTGAAGAGATGAAAGGAACAAAGGGTAGACAACCAAACGCGTAATGGCTAAACCTTTTCCACTCCCTTATTAGATATTAAGGAAACCTGAAACGAGTAGGGTTTATTGAGTATGGATCAGAAGAAAGAGGAAAGCTCGAACCCTAAAATGAGCAAACAATATTGTGCTCATATTCGAGTTCAGTATTATAACCCAAAAAATGAGCTTGGCCCATATTCGGCTCAGATACCTACCGAATCCGAGTCCCGGATCATATTTTCGGGTCGAATCCGAATCAGGTATCGAACTACTCGGACCAATTTTTACCCCTAGTCTTGGAGCACACAGACACTAGCGCCCAGTGTCATCGCTCGACCTACTAGTGAATATGATCCTCATCGCCAAGACCACTAGCACCCATATACTCATATGCCTTTGAAATCACGCCCCTATTCGCCCTCAAACATGTGTGACACTCAACATCTCTACCCACACTTGCGCCCAGTACCTTTTTACTCCCATACCCACGCGTAAATGCTCCGTGCACTATTAAATGCACCAGCTTTGCTTATAATACTTTTGTATGCGCCTGCACATGCATGTAGGGGTGCTCATCGGTAAAAAACCGAACCGGTACCGAACCAAAAAACAAAATTAAGAATCGAAGACGCAGTAACGAAAAACTAGTTTTGATCTTAGGTTGATCACAAAGTCCAGTCTGCAAGTTTTTTTGGTTCGGTTTTCAGTTATACCGTAATAATTAAATAATTTTTTTTTATATTAACAAATTTTTTAAAACTAAGAAATGAGATTAGTAAATTACATTCTTACAAATACTAATTACAATTGTTAGTCTAAGAGTATTTAACTATCATTGTAGTAAATAGTAAATTTGTTATATATGTTTTGAAAATATTTACTATCATAGTTGTAAATTTGTGTTTGATTTATAAATATGAAATGTATCAATACATAAAATTTAATAAAATTATAAGAAGATTTCATTTATTATATATGTTTTTGAAAATATTATTACTAATACTTGTTTACGTAATTAGTAATAAAAAAAATATAAATATTCACAATATATCATTTTTCCTATTATATTCCTTCTACTACTAAATCTTCCCTCTAGATAATCTCTAGTAATTATATTCAATAATGTGAGACCCCAAATTTTATGAAATAAAAGTATTTAATTTTTCTATTTTAGTAAATGGTTAAATTGATAAAAGGTTAAAGTTAAGGGTGATATGTGAAAATTTTTCAAAGTAGACAAGTTGTCATAAAATACCCAATTACTATTCACTCTAGTATTATTCACTCGGGTATTTGGGGCACTTTTTGTGTCGGAGTACTATTTACGAGTTACTATTCATGGGTTACTATTCACCCAAATTACTATTCACTCTAGTATTGTTCACTCGAGTATTTGGGATACTTTTTGTGTCAGAGTTACTATTCACGAGTTACTATTCACGGGTTACTATTCACCCAAATTACTATTCATTCTAGTATTGTTCACTCGAGTATTTGGGACACTTTTTGTGTCGGAGTACTATTCACGAGTTACTATTCATGAGTTACTATTCACGGAGTACTATTCACCCGAGAAATATATTTGTTTTCGGTCCAAATCATTTTTGAGTACAATATTATTCAATGAAGAGATGTACTAATTTTTCAGACCGTTGGTTGAAATTATAACGAAAAGCTTTTGATATAAAAGCAGAATACTTTTATAAAGTTATTCTATAAATAGAATATATTATATTCTATTATGCATAGTGTTTTGCATAGTAAAATCTTTTTATATAAAACAGAATACTTTTATAAAGTTATTCTATAAATAGAATATATTATATTCTATTGTGCGTAGTATTTTGCATAGTAAAATCTTTTTATATAAAATGAATACTTTTATAAAGTTATTTTATAAATAGAATATATTATATTTTATTATGCATAATTTTGCATAGTAAAATCTTTTTATAAAAAAATAAAATACTTTTATAAAGTTATTTGTTTTATTAGGCAATAATTAGAATATATTATATTTTATTTAAAAGATTTTTCTTTAAATCTGGACCGTCTGATTAAAGTAAATCAATCTGGACCGTTCATGGATTGGTTACTATTCATTCCATTCTTCTATAAATAGAAGCTCATTCCTTCACTATTTCTTACGAATTCATTGAAACTCTAGAGAGAGAAACTATAGAGAGAATTCTTCTTCTATAATCTTGAGCGTATTTCTTTAGAGTTTAAGAAAACTTTGAGAGTAGTACAAGTTTTCTTTGAGTATATCCTCGCCCTAATAGTCGGAATACTCTTATTTGAAAGGTAAAGGGATATTGTTATAGTAAAGGGATATTATTATAGTAAGAGATATTATTTGTTGTACCCGTAAGGGGTGTTATTCTTTCTTATTCATGAAGAGAACTTACATTATTCTATTTTATTATTACATCGGAATAACTCAGATCTGTGGATTACAGATACGGTGAAGTCCATTGTTATTCCATTATTTATTATTACATTGGAATAACTCAGTATGGCATGATTTACCTATACTTGGTGGAATGACCAGTATATGCGGTTTACCCAATACTTGGTGATCTTCTTTTATTATTACGCATTTATTATTACATTGGAATAACTTTTGTATATGCGGTTTACCCTATACTTGGTGGAATGACACATATATACGGTTTACCCAATACTTGGTGATCTTCTTTATTATTCGCATTTATTATTACGTTTGAATATCCTGCTTGGTGTAATTTCACGACACGGTTCCATTACTTATTATTACGTATTTACGATTACGTTGGAACATCTGTATGCATGCTATACGCGAGACTGGTTCCGCTCTTTATTATTCTCGTCTTTATTATTCGCATTGGAATATCACATACGTGTGTTTTACACGGGACACGGTTCCATTATTATTCATTGGAATAACCCGCAGTATACTGTAATTACCAGTATACTGGTGATGTTTGTTGTTATTCAATTCTTTATTATTCATTGGAATAACTTTTGTATATCTTGATTCATCAGTATACTGGTGATGTCTGTTGTTATTCCATTCCTTATTATTTTTTGAAATAACTGTATACGCGGATTCTAGTATACCGTGAAGTCTGTTGTTATTCAATTCTTTAATATTACATTTGAATATCCTCATGCAATGCGTTTTCTTTGGACACGGGTTCAGATTATTTATTATTACATTGGAATAACCTATCATCTAAGTACCGCATGCATGGTGATTTTTGTTGTTATTCCATTCTTTATTATTATGTTGGAATAACTCGTCATGCTAAATAATCGCATACATGGTGAAATTCTTTTATTATTCCATTCTTTATTATTTGTTGGTTATTGGTTTTACTGGTTGTATGTCTTTGGCTTGTAGTGTAAAGATGATATGTGACGCCCCAAAATAGGTCCACACGACCCATTCTGAGTCGCCAGATATCACATTATAAAAATCAAATACAAACTTCATTTATCTAATTGTTGAATCGTCGTAAAGAATACGACCACGATTAATCGTGAGTTTTAATACAATATAGTCTAATAAGCGATATCCAAACTCAAATTATTACAATGCCATATATATATAATACAAAGAAAAATAACGCTTCCAAAGTCGGGTTCACTTCACCCTATTATAGTTCACCAAAATTAAATATTACGTGACATATAAAATACCACACCCACATCTTAGGTCCTCAATACAATTATATATTGTATGTCATGCCGTTTTATAATGTATTGAGAAACTTCTACAGTCTCGAACCATCTCACTATTTCCCTGTTATCCCCGCTCGACTCAGCTACACTCTTATTACCTGAAAGGAATTGTGAAGCAAAAAGGGTGAGCACAACTAGCACAGTAAAGAATATCATGACTAAAGATAACTACATTATCAATAGCTTTCATCAATAATAAATCAGAGATTTAGAACATATGGTAGATAATAAAACTTTTCAACCATAATTGCAGTGGAATCAACAATCCATTAGAAGAGTCAAGTAGAACATAATGTCTACTATCTCCTCCAAATAAAAAGTCCATCATTTCATTTCTTTAATACTCATCAACGGTTCTTCGTTGTAACCAAAACAAAGAGAACTTTCATCACCTGTCTTCACCTGAACCACTAAAGATTATCATTAAGTTCACAATTCATAAATAATGTGAATTTAACAGTTCCTACTTGCCACAAAGGCTTAATAGAACGTTTACTCAATATCCTTACCCCAAAGGGTGAAGATATTCAAATGTAATAACAATGATCATACCAATCGGGTTTGTCATCTTTTGCACTACGGGCCAAAGATATTCAACTATAAAACCAATGGTCATGATCATACCAATCAATTACTGTCGATTGCACTACTACCAAAGACATTCAACTGTTAACTAATGGTCATGATCCCGCTTAATCACATCATTGAATTATCCATGCACTACTGGCCAAGGATATTCGTTAGTATCACTAGTGGTCATGATCATGTCATACACCTGACCATCTTCGCACTACGGGTCAAAGCTATCAAACAACATATCATCTTTGCACTACCGGCCAAAGATATTCAACAACATATCATCTTTGCACTACATGC
Source organism: Panax quinquefolius (assembly GCA_020205615.1). Classification (NCBI taxonomy): domain Eukaryota; kingdom Viridiplantae; phylum Streptophyta; class Magnoliopsida; order Apiales; family Araliaceae; genus Panax; species Panax quinquefolius. The sequence continues at coordinate 50,189 of CM035174.1, read as the reverse complement.
CAAAGACATACAAACTGTAAAACCAATAACCAACAATATAATAAAGAATATATGAAAGCAGAATGGATTTTCACCGCCATGCAGTAATCCACGATATCTGATCATTTCCACAATTTAATAAGGAATGAATACAAAGGATCATTCACCATGTATGCGATAGAGAGCCGCATGCAGAAAAGTTATTCCAATGAGAATAATAATAAATACGGAATAATAAATGATGGAACCGGACACGGTGTAAAATTTACAAGCAGGATATTCATGTAATCGTAAATACGGAATAATAAATGATGGAACCAGGTCAGGTGAAATTCACACCGACAGGATATTCCGACAGAATAGTAAATACGGAATAATAAATGATGGAACCAGGTCAGGTGAAATTCACACCGAAAGGATATTCCGACAGAATAGTAAATATGGAATAATAAAAGAAGATCACCAAGTATTGGGTAAACCGTATATACAGGTCATTACACCAAGTATAGGGTAAACCGCGCATACAGGTTATTCCAACAGAATAATAAATAATTGAATAACAAAAGAAGATCACCATGTATAGGTATGTCACAGCATATCTGAGTTATTCCAATGAGAATAATAAAGAATGGAATAATGTAAGTTCTCTTCATGAATAAGAAAGAATAACACCTCTTACGGGTATAACAAATAATATCCCTTACTATAATAATATCCCTTTACCTTTCAAAGAAGAGTATTCCGACTAGTAGGGCGAGGATATACTCGAAGAAAATTTATACTACGCCAAAGCTTTCTTAAACTCTAAAGAAATACACTCAAGATTATAGAAGAAGAGAATTCTCTATAGTTTCTCTCTCTAGAGTTTCAATGAATTAAATAAGAAAATAATGAAGGAATGAGCTTCTATTTATAGGAAAATGGACTGCATAGTAACTAACTCATGAACGGTCCAGATTGATTTACTTTAATCTGACGGTCCATATTTAAAGAAAAATCTTTTAAATAAAATATAATATATTCTAATTATTTCCTAATAAAACAAATAACTTTATAAAAGTATTTTGTTTTATATAAAAAGATTTTACTATGCAAAATACTATTAACACTATGCATAATAAAATATAATATATTTTATTTATAGAATAACTTTAATAAAGTATTCATTTTATATAAAAAGATTTTACTATGCAAAAACATTATGCATAATAGAATATAATATATTCTATTTATAGAATAACTTTATAAAAGTATTTTGTTTTATATAAAAAGATTTTACTATGCAAAACACTATGCATAATAGAATATAATATATTCTATTTATAGAATAACTTTATAAAAGTATTGCATTTTTTATATAAAAAGCTTTTTCATTATAATTTCAACCAACCAGATTCGAAAAATTAGTACATCTCTTCATGGAATAATATTGTACCCAAAAATGATTTGGACCGAAAAGAAATATATTTTGTTCGGGTGAATAGTAACTCGTGAATAGTACTCCGACACAAAAAGTGTCCCAAATACTCGAGTGAACAATACTAGAGTGAATAGTAATTTGGATAAATAGTAACTCGTGAATAGTAATTTCGACACAAAAAGTGTCCCAAATACTCTAGTGAATAATACTAGAGTGAATAGTAATTTGGGTGAATAGTGACCAGGTATTTTATGACAACTTATTTACTTTGAAATTTTTTTAACATATATATCACCCTTAACTTTAACCTTTTATCAATTTAACTATTTACCAAAATAGAAAAATTGAATACTTTTATTTCATAAAATTCGGGGTCTCACATGATATGTTGTTGAATATCTTTGGCCTGTAGTGTAAAGATGATCTGTTGTTTGATAGCTTTGACCCATAGTGCGAAGATGGATAGGTGTATGACATGATCATGACCACTAGTGATACTAATGAATATCCTTGGCCGTAGTGCATTGATAATTCAATGATGTGATTGGCAGGATCATGACCATTAGTTAACAGTTGAATGTCTTTGGCCGTAGTGCACTGACAGGCAATTGATTGGTATGATCATGACCATTGGTTTTATAGTTAAATATCTTTGGCCCATAGTGCAAAGATAGACAACTGAATGGTATGATCATTGTTAATACATTTGAATATCTTTAGCCTTTGGGGTAAGGATATTGAGTAAACGTACTATTAAGCCTTGGTGGCAAGAAGGAACTGTTAATTCACATTATTATAAATATGAATTGTGAATTTAACTAACATCTTTGATGGTTCAGGTGAAGACAAGTAATGAGAGTTCTATTTATCTTGGGTATAACAAAGAACTGTTGATGAATATTACAGGAATGAAATATCAACGATGAACTTTTAATTCGAAAGAGATAGTAGACATTATGTTTTACTTGACTCTTCTAATGGATTGCTCGTTCCGCTGCAATTATAGTTGAAAAGTTTTATCATCTACCATATGTTCTAAATCTCTGATTTATTATTGATGAAGGCTGTTGATAAATTAATTATCTTAGGCATGATATTCTTTACTGGGCTACTTGTGCTCACCCTTTTGCTTCACAATTCCTTTCGTGTAATAAGAGTGTATTTGGGTCGAAAGCGGGGATAATGAGGAAATAGTGTGATGGTCCGAGACTATCGAAGTTTCTCAATACATTATAAAACGGCATGACATGCAACCGATAATTGTATTGAAGACCTAAGATGTGTGTGTCGTATTTTATACGTCACTTAATAATTGATTTTGACGAACAACAATAGGGTGATGAGAACCCGACTTTGAAAGCGTCAAAAGTGCACCTCATTAGAATAAATATGATAGTAATCTTCTTGTTCTTCTTTGGGGTCTTAAAATATTTGCTGCTGTATTTTAAATGGCATTGTAACAATATGAGTTTGGATACTGTCTACGAGACAATATTGTATTAAAACTCACAGTTAACTGTTGTCGTACTCTGCTCGGCAGTTCAACAGTTGTATAAATGAAGTTTATATTTGATTTTTATAATGTGATATCTGGCGACTCAAGATGGGTGATGTATACCTGTTTTGTGGGCGTCACAAATAACATAGACAGATTCCACATAAATTTGTTGAAATACATAGACAAATTCTTTTTCTTTTTCTTTTCTTTTTCTATTTTGAAAAAAGAAGCTCATGGTCCACATTTTAAAATGATCTAATTAGAAAAATTAATAAATTACTTTTACAAATTAATTAGAATATTATTTGTTAAAAATTCGAAAAGGCAATTTCTAGAGATAAATTAATACATTATTAAATTCAAATATAAATGCAATTTAAAGTGTATTAAAATTTTAAATTATCTTAAAAGCTCTTTTCGCACAAAAGGGTAGTACTTTTTTTGGACAAATCTAGAAACAAGAACAAGATTACAGAATTCAAAATACTCTTAGTCTCTTAGATAGTGTTTTCGGTTTTTTCTTTGGTTTTTCAGTTTTACCGAATTCAAAATTTCTATTACCGCTACCGGTACCAAAAAATATAAAAAAACCGAAAAACCAAAATCGAAAAAAACCGGTACCGCCGGTACCGGTTTGGTAAAAAAACCGAAAAACTGAATTTTTTGAGCACTCCTACATGCATGTCCTCAAACGCTTAACAATCGGGATAGGGATTGGGTGCTACGCAACGCATTTTTATGCAGACATTTATCCCCATAACCTAATCTTCATTTCCCTGTCACCCGAAGTGTGAGACCCCGAATTTTATGAAATAAAAGTGTTCAATATTTCTATTTTGGTGAATAGTTAAATTGATAAAAGTTTAAAGTTAAGGGTGATATTTGAAAATTTTTCAAAGTAAGTGATGATGAAGTTTTGTTTTATTAGTATTATTAACGTAATAAAATGCGAAACATCTTTTATATAAAAGCAGAATACTTTATTAAAGTTATTTTATAAATAGAATATATTATATTCTATCATGCATAGTATTTTGCATAGTAAAATCTTTTTATATAAAATAGAATACTTTATTAAAGTTATTCTATAAATAGAATATATTATATTTTATTATGTATAGTGTTGCATAGTGTTTTGCATAGTAAAAATTTTTTATATAAAACAAAATACTTTTATAAAGTTGTTTGTTTTATTAGGCAATAATTAGAATATATTATATTTTATTTAAAAGATTTTGCTTTAAATATGGATTGTCAGATTAAACTAATTCAATCTAGACCGTTCATGGATTGGTTACTATGCAGTCCATTTTCCTATAAATAGGAAGCTTAGTTAGAATTAAAATCACACCAGAAGTTCAGAGAATTCTCCTTCTATAATCTTGAACGTATTTCCTTAAGAGTTTTAAGAAACTTTGAGCGAAGAACATAGTATAAGTTTTCTTTAAGAAAATCCTCACCCTATCAGTCGGAATATTCTTTTTTACGGTAAGGGGTGTTATTCTTTCTTATTCATGAAGAGAACTTACATTATTCCATTCTTTATTATTCTCATTGGAATAACTCAGTAAAAGTGGTATACCCTATATATAATGCCGTATATGCAGATACCCTATAATTGGTGAAAAATCTTATGTTATTTCATTCTTTATTATTATTACATTTGAATAACTCAGATGCTGGTTTACCTATACTTGGTGGAATGACCAGATATGCGGTTTACCCAATACTTGGTGATCTTCTTCTTACGTTATTCTATTCTTTATTATTATGTTGGAATAACCTATTTATGCCAAGTAACGCATATTTGGTGAAATCCTTTTATTATTCGATTCTTTATTATTCGGTTTAATATCTCCGCTTGTGAATTTCACGACGACTCGGTTCCATATTTATTATTCGCATTTATTATTCTCGGTTTGAATATCGCTGTCGTGTGAATTTCACGACGGTTCCATATTTATTATTTCGCATTTATTATTCTGTCGGAATATCATGTCGGTGTGAATTTCACCTGACCTAGTTCCATATTTATTATTCCGCATTTATTATTACATTGGGGAATAACTGTCTGCGTCTTGTCTCTATCGCATGCATGGTGAATCCTTACATTATTCCATTCTTTATTATTACATTGAAATAACACATACATGTGGATTTCCACATGCATGGTGAATGATCCTTTGTATTCATTCCTTATTAAATTGTGGAAATGATCTGTATACGTGGATTACTGCATGGAGGGTGAAAATCCATTTGTAGTTTCATATATCTTTATTATATTCAGTTGGTTAAAGTTTTGACTTCTATACTCCATGAAATAAGTGGAATATCTTTGATATTTGCGCTTTATCTAGTATCTTTTCATGAAAATATTCTTCTGAGCATTCTTGACTTTTACTTTACAAAGAAGTATCATGTTGACAATTTGGATATTATTGGTTCCTGGATAAATTAATTCTTGAACTTGTTTTATTGAATATTATATCATTGTCATCATCCTCATGTTTATATTATGTTGAAAGTCATCTTTGGCTTACGTGTATAGATGGATTTAGTATGATTATGACCAGGGATCATTCGGTATAATCATGAACTGTGATGTTATAAGTGATGTGGTAAAAGTCCTCAGTGGCCTGTAATGCATTGATGGATAGTTTTTGGTATGATTATGACTGAGGATTATTCTAGTATAGTCATGATCGTGGATGATTTAATGAATATCCTTGGCTCGTAGTACAGGGATGATTAGAAGATGTGGTTTATTTATTAAGCTGAGTCTCAGCGATAAAAGTTGATGAAAACATTTTTAAATCATAGAAGATAGTAGGTTTTATTCTCTACTTGACTCTTCTAATGGATTGCTTATTCATTTCTGATTAAACTTGATGTCTATTATATTTTATCGGTTTAACATTGTTGAAGACTATTGATAATTTATTCTACATTATCTTAGTCATAATATTTCTTCTTTGGGCTAGTTGAGCTCACCCTTTCTTTCAATGTTTCTTCAGAAATGAGAATATATTTGGGACGAGTCTGGGGAAAGGAGTGATGGTCCGGAAGATAGCATTAGTAGTCCTCACTATTCTGTTAAATAGTGTGACAATAAATGTAATGAGGACTCCTTGAGTATGGATATTGTCTAGATGACAATATTCCTATTAGAACTCTCAGTTTATGTATTATCGTATGTTACACGACATTTGTATAATTAAGTTGTATTTGTAGTTTGTACCATGTTTTTGACGACTTAAGATGGGTGATGTATACCTAATTTTGGGGGCGTCACAGTTGGTATCAAAGCTTAGGGATATGATCCCTGGCTGAGATGTGAGATAAGAACTAGGAGGGGAGAGACGGGGAATTCCTTCGCTAGTATGACCTACCTAAGTTTATTTGGTATTTAATTGGTCGGTCAGAGTATAGGGATAAAATGTGATATGTTAATTAACCCTTGTTTTGTGATAGTGTTTGAGAATGACATCTGAAAATGATGAGATAAGCAATGAAGCACATGAGAGTGTTGATTCAGCTCAAGCAAAAGGTAGCGACCAACAACACGATAATAATCATACTGGTGGCAACGGCTATCGGAACAATGATAACCATCGTGGGGGAAATTATCATGCCAAGAATAGTAACCACTTCGGTGGTAATCTTGGCAAAGATAATAGAAGTGGAAATTACAAGAAGGGAAGGTCATTTAGAACAATTTTGTCGTGCACCAAAGTCAAGTCCAGCTGGGACGGTGACACCAAAGACGGATACGGACAAAACAAAGTCGTTGGTTTTAGGAAGAGCGTTTTTTCATGACTTCTCAAAAAATGAGTAAACCGAACAAAGTTAGCACGAGTTAGTTAATTATAAATTCTTACGAAGTCTATACCTTATTAGATATCGGTTCTACCCATTCTTTTATCTCTCTTGCTTGCGTTCAACGTTTAAATTTGACTCTAGAGAAGTTAGACTTTGACTTATCGGTTGAAACGCCGTTAGGAGAAACCTTCATTTCATGTGCTATCCAAGTCTTGGATGAGAGTTACAGTTTTGAATGATATTTTTATTGTTAATATATTTTCTGACGTATTCTTGAAGACTTCTTAAACTACCCCTAGAGCATGAAATCGAATTTTGTATTAACCCCAGAACAAAACTCATTTCTAAAACCCTCAAATATTTCTTCAACTAAAAGGATCTGTTTACGTGGATTATGATGAAAGTCATAATAAAAGCATTGGACTAATGAAAATCATGGGTATACGTGGTATTAGTAAGTGTTATGATGAGTTATGTTGGTTATTATGTGAAAACATGAAAGTTTCTTAGAAATCACAAAGGGTTGAAAAATCAGATTTTGGTAAAAACGTAACATAAAATTCAATTGACCATATCTCCTATTATATTTTGAATTTTTGAGTGTGGTCAAGTCCTAGAGTTAGATTTATGAGTTACCTATCTAATCCAAGTGGAATCATTGAAAAAGGTTTTGTAGATTTTCGTGTGGACTGATTTTAGCAAAGGAGTCAAAACTTCAAAATGTCCAAAAAGCTGTTGCTACGTTTTTGTAAAGGCTGTTTCAGCCACTTAATTAGTGAGAAAAATTCAGGCCTTTTGGGACATGAAAGTATATAGTATAAAGAACATCGTATCCAAAAATGAGCTCATTCTGACTTAAAATGAGCAAGTTATGACTACTTCAATATTTAGGTTTTTCCGACCAAAAATGCTATAACCGGAGTTCTATAACTCCGATGACCATGAAATTTAAACTGGAAGCTCATGTTAACATTGTGTAAGATTCTACCAAGATTTGAGAATTTTTGGAGTTAACCTTGTGGTAGCTAATTTCTTAAAGAATTAAATAGAAATTGATTTTTGAAAAATAGTAAATGAATTTTAAAAATTCCGAGAAAAATATAACTTCATTATGGGACTATATTATACTAAATCCCAGAAAAGAAATATTTTTGGGATTGATTTTTTATTTTTCATGAAAATAGTTTAGTTACGAACATATGAGTTAAATGTGTTATGTGAAGTAACAAAGTTGGAAGATAGGATTTTATGGCTTGGAAATCCTATATAAGGTATATGTAGATTGTTGATAAGGAATTTGATCATTGGTGAGGAAATATTATGAGTATGACATGTTTGAATGATTAAATGCATTATTTGGTAAAGTGTAAACAACTGAAATAAATTGTTTATAAGTTTAAGAAGTGATTAAAATATTGTTATAATATTAATGATATTAGATTATGAGATTATTAAGTGATTGATAACATTGGGATATTCTTGAACCTCGGATAAATTATATTATAAATGTTTAATATTTATCCTTTATCTCATTTGATTGATTCTTTATATCACCGCTATGATCCTCATGCTTATATATTGTGTTGAAAGTCATCTGTGGCTTACGTGCATAGATGGACTTGGTATGATTATGACAAAGGATTATTCGGTAAAATTATGACCATAATGTTACAAATGATGTGGTAATGATCATCTTTGGCTCGAAGTGCATAGATGGACTTGGTATGATTATGACCGAGGATTGTTCGCAGATAATCACGATCGTAATTAAAAACACGATTATCTTTGTACGTAGTGCATGGATAATTTGTGGTCGTGATACTAAAGAATATCCTTGGCACGTAGTGCGGGGATGATTCGATGATATGGATTAATTATTGGTGAGTCTCAAGAATGAAATATTAATTCATGGATGTGGTAAAAGTCATCTTTGGTAGTAGTGCATTGATGGACTTGGTATGATTATGACCGAGGATTATTCGGTATAATCATGACCAGTAATTGAAAAAACACGAATATCCTTGGCCAAGAAGTGCATGGATAATTCGTGGTCGCGGATACTATTGTCGAGTCTCAAAGATTATTGATTTTCTGAGTTGTATATCTTTGGTCCAGTAGTGCAAAGATGAACTGTTGTTTATTGGTTATACAGTTGGCATGTAGTGCAAAAATGAATTGTTAATAAATATCTTTAGCCGTATTGCAAAGATGAATTTAATGTTTTCAACGATAAAGATATTCAAGATATCCTCACCTCTTCGTCATACCAGGTATGTACGTAAATTTCGAGGGTGAAATTTCATAAGGAGGGGAGATTGTGAGAACCCGAATTTTATGAAATAAAAGTGTTCAATTTTTCTATTTTGGTGAATAGTTAAATTGATAAAAGTTTAAAGTTAAGGGTGATATTTGAAAATTTTTCAAAGTAAGTGATGATGAAGTTTTGTTTTATTAGTATTATTAACATAATAAAACAGAAACATCTTTTTATATAAAACAAAATACTTTATTAAAGTTATTTTATAAATAGAATACATTATATTCTATTATGCATAGTGTTTTGCATAGTAAAATCTTTTTATATAAAACAGAATACTTTATTAAAGTTATTCTATAAATAGAATATATTATATTTTATTATGCATAGTGTTGCATAGTGTTTTTCATATTAAAATCTTTTTATATAAAACAAAATACTTTTATAAAGTTGTTTGTTTTATTAGGCAATAATTAGAATATATTATATTTTATTTAAAAGATTTTGCTTTAAATATGGACCGTCAGATTAAAGTAAATCAATCTGGACCGTTCATGAGTTAGTTACTATGCAGTCCATTTTCCTATAAATAGGAAGTTTAGTTAGAATTGAAATCACACCGAAGTTCAGAGAATTCTCCTTCTATAATCTTGAGCGTATTTTCTTAAGAGTTTTAAAAAACTTTGAGCGAAGAACATAGTATAAGTTTTCTTTAAGAAAATCCTCACCCTATCTGTCGGAATATTCTTCTTTTACGGTAAGGGGTGTTATTCTTTCTTATTCATGAAGAGAACTTCTGTTATTCCATTCTTTATTATTCTGTTGGAATAACCTGTAAAAGAGGCGTACCCTATACATAACCTATATACGCGACATACCCTATAATTGGTGAAATCCTTATGTTATTTCATTCTTTATTATTTTGTTGGAATAACCTGTATGCGCGGTTTACCCTATACTTGGTGGAATGACCTTCATATACGCGGTTTACCCAATTCTTGGTGATCTTCTTACATTATTCCATTCTTTATTATTATGTTGGAATAACTTTGTTTATGCTAATACCGCATACTTGGTAAAATCCTTTTATTATTCATTCTTTATTATTACGCCGGAATATCACGCTTGCGGTGTGAATTTCACCTGACCTGGTTCCATATTTATTATTCCGCATTTATTATTCTGTCAGAATATCCCGTCGGTGTAAATTTCACCTGACCTGGTTCCATATTTATTATTCCGCATTTATTATTCGCAGCGTAATATCCTGTCGGTGAATTTCACCTGACCTGGTTCCATATTTATTATTCCGCATTTATTATTTTGTTGGGAATAACCTGTCTGTGCGGTCTCTATCGCATGCATGGTGAATCCTTTTGTTATTGCATTCTTTATTATTCTGTTGGAATAACCTGTCTATGTGAATTGCCACATGCATGGTGAATGATCCTTTGTATTCATTCCTTATTAAATTGTGGAAATGATCTGTATACGTGGATTACTGCATGGCGGGTGAAAATCCATTTGCAGTTTCATATATTCTTTATTATACTCAGTTGGTTAAAGTTTTGACTTCTATACTCCATGAAATTAGTGGAATATCTTTGATATTTGCGCTTTATCCAGTATCTTTTCATGAAAATATTCTTCTGAGCATTCTTGACTTTTACTTTACAAAGAAGTATCATGTTGACAATTTGGATATTATTGGTTCCTGGATAAATTAATTCTTGAACTTGTTTTATTGAATATTATATCATTGTCATCATCCTCATGTTTATATTATGTTGAAAGTCATCTTTGGCTTACGTGCATAGATGGACTTAGTATGATTATGACCAGGGATCATTCGGTATAATCATGAACTGTGATGTTATAAGTGATGTGGTAAAAGTTCTCAGTGGCCTGTAATGCATTGATGGATAGTTTTTGGTATGATTATGACCAGGGATTATTCGGTATAGTCATGACCGTGGATGATTTAATGAATATCCTTGGCTCGTGAAATACGTGGGGATGATTAGAAGATGTGGTTTATTTATTAAAATTTGAGTCTCGTGATAAAAGTTGATGAAAACATTTTTAAATCATAGAAGATAGTAGGTTTTATTCTCTACTTGACTCTTCTAATGGATTGCATAGCAGTCCCAGCACTATTGACAATCTAATGAGGACTCCTTGAGTATGGATAGTGCACCCATATCCAACCTCGTTTATGTAACGCCTTACTTACGACATTTGCGCCCAGTTGTATTTGTATTTTTGTACCATATTTTTGCGACTCAAGATGGGTGATGTATACCTAATTTTGGGGTGTCACACGAAGCACCAACACTATTTCTCCTCATGCTAGTGTTCGCACCATCCATCATACCCATGGGCCTTAGCGCGCTACTTAATGTAGGACAAAGTGGGAAGAAAAAGTAAGAGTACCTATCTCTACAGAGAATCGATAAAGAAACACAAACAAAAGCACACAACATGGATGGTGTAGCAATCAAGTTAGTAGCTATTTCAAACATGGATGGTCTAGCTAGAGATTAAAATATTGCACGAGGCAAAACACCTTAAAGATATCAGACCCGACATCTCACACAGCCTCTTCTTTAGTTTCTGTTTTTTAAAATTTTAATTAATTTTTTTTAAAAAAAAATCCTCAATAAGTTTTAAGCAACTTGTTAAGTAAACCAAGATTAGAAGCACAACTTAAAAGAACAAAAGCAAATTCCCCAATGTGTCAGAGACATTCCCACCTGTAAATAGAATAATCAAGCTCCTTTGTCTGAGCAACTTGGTGAAAGTAATTAAAAATCCAATGACATAAGACAATGCAAGAGTTACGGTAAAATCTTACAAGAAGAGAAGCCTTGTTATTGTATCCAAATCCCTTGACTACTATAGTTACAACAACAGTTTTTATAATGATCACCAGAATAACGGCTGCTAGTAATATATCAATGTGATTCCAAAGAAAATGAACATGAATAAGCATCCCAATGCTGGCAAGGAAAAGAGCAGCAGAGAAGTTGCGTATGGGATCAACCTAGAACATAGTGATCCCTAAATTTTAAGCAAAGAAGTTGAATATAGGCACAACTTACAAGAGAGTAAACTCCAAAAATGATTATACAAACTTGTGAAACTTTGCAACCAAAGATTAGGGGAAAAACTACAGAGAAGGTCGATGACCCACATTTTGACTTTGTTCTTAAGCTTACTTTTTCTTTTGTCACAAATCACAATGAGGTTTTCTTAGTTTCTTTTGCAGATATCATGATGAGTTTGCCTTCAAGGCATGATATAGCTACTTTATGGTTGCCCTGGATATAGAGTTTCTATATACGATTAGGATTGATAGGTGGTATACATGTCCCTTTAGTTGCTCCTACGCTCTGATTTTATCTGACATGTGTATTTACAGGGAAATAGTTGCACTTCTTTTTCTTTTATATGGATGATCCAAATTATATTTAAGGAAAGTAAATATAGATGGAAGGAGAGAAGTTTAATGGGAAGAAAACCAATGGTCAGATATGCACAGGAAAAGTGAGAACCAGCAAATTTGCCCAAACACAGTGGATCAGGAGATTAAAAAGAGTACATGTAAATAAATAGCAAAGACCTAAATATATCTGCAGGTATGAGAACGTGCATCTGATTATAGAGAAACATCTAGAAAGCTTACCGGTTCAAGTGTATGTTGAGCAAGATTTGTTGTTGATATCATCACTGCAGCAGCAAAGGAACCCAGTTCAAGGCTCAGGCCTAACTTATCACTACAATGTAAGACTACATAACCAAAATTATACACTAACAAATGTACAAATGTACATTTAGGAGGTTAATAAATAATTGGTTTGCACACTACGTGTTTGTGGTATTGCCCATGTGAAGTCAATTACATTTTGTGGTGGTTTTTGCTTGGAGTGTTGATTGTGAAAGTTGTTGGGCTGACTACAATGGCCTCAAAGCGTCAAAGGGGAGATAGTTCACGATCCTCCCAAGCTTATGACCATATGAGATTTATTAGTGAGGAGGCATCCGAACACTTCCATAACATATTGACGGGGAAGACATTTGTTCTAGAAAGGGGTCTTAGGTTAGATGAGACTCGAAACGAGGAGATGGGCGTAATGATTATGGCACAAAATTGGTTTGATGTAACAGACATCGGGCTCAATTGTGATCTCCTTGGTTAAGGAATTTTATGCAAACGCAAAAGAGAGGTGTGAATTGTGTGCGGTGCAAGTTCGTGGTAAATCCGCATCGTATGCCCGCACGGTGATCAATTCTTATTTCAATCTACAAGACATCATGTTTGATGACTATTTGTATTATGGCTATGATCGACATGACTTGGATTTGGTGATTCACCGACTATGCAAACCGAGAACCACATGGACTTTGAAGCAAAATATTAACGAAAGAGTGAGTTTCCTGCACACTGCATTATGTCGTTATGGGAAAGCAACAAAATGATGTTACCAAAGAGAGGATGATCTTGTTATACGCCATAGTGACCAACAAGAAGGTTGACGTGGGATTGATTGTTAATGGGTCCATTGCTAAATATATATATGGGGAAGTACGACGGGTGGACTACCTCATTCGTCGTTGTGTAGACAGACAAAAGTACAGTGGAGTATTTGACGAGCTAATCCAGTTCCCTATGGCGGTAATCGATCATGCCACAATTCAAAGGTATAAGGTATGGGAAATAGGTTTCTCGCACCCAAGAGGTGTGGAATTCATTATGGAGCAGACATCTCAAGATATGGATGATGAGCCAACAAATACGCCCGAGTTGGGGTGTTCATCGGTAATTTACCTTAATCGAATCGGACCGCACTTAGGTTCATCAATTCATCCAAATCGAGTACCTATACATGGTACCGGTTCTTGCATCGATTTTTATCTACTTTTGTACCGGTTGTTGTACTATACATATTTTCCTAATGAAGGGCAGGGCCTAAAAGGCAACAAAAATCAAGTGTAAAAAATCAATGGAAAATGAAGCAAAACACTAGAATCAATGCACATAAGCAAACCAATGTTTTTACTTCCACATAATAAAGAAAAGTCACATAATTCGACTGTATATAATAAAGAAACTAAACTCAATCCTATGTTTTTGCTGCCACTAACTAAATAAAGAAACGACACATAAATTACATGCATAGGATATTCAAGAAAGCCACATAATTCATGAATAAGTTGCAGGCATAGTTCGACGCTGAAATTGAGTTACAATCCCAAAGAAAAACTATAGCATACAATATGAAATTCGTACCTTCGAACAAAGCAGCTAAATCAGATGAAAGCGTGGAACCAAATCAGACCCTAATCATGGAGCCTCCACTATGCTACCAAAAATCTCAAATAATACAACAGATAACTGATCCTCTTCCTAATAATTAATAGAACATTAATACAATGCATCGCAAGCACTAATATATAAGTTAAGCACTAATATTTTAAATCTAGTTTACAATTGTTGTTGATAAATAATAATATTCAATAATTGCAATCAAAATGTGAGCACAAGTCTTTTAAGTTTTAAGACAAATAAAATGGGCCAAGCAAAATAGAAACAATTTCATTGGGTTGATGGATAAAAGTCTAACCTCTTTTTCATTGTGAAAAGTATTTATCTTTTGTACCAGCCAACTAAATTATGAAATATGATATCAAAGGGAATTGTTAAATTTACTCCACTTTCATAGCTAGCACATTTAACATCTACTACAACTGATAAAAAAAACAAAAACATAAAACATCTCCTTATTAAATAATATATAACAAATCAGATGCTAGAATGAAGCAATTGGAGGCGGCATCTTATGTTTCGCTGAAGTGGGTAAATGCCCTTCACAAAAAATAAGTTGGCATCTAACATTGCACTTAAATAGACAACTTGCCCCTCTAACTAAGTTGTTTCCAGATTAGTGCAAGCAGTTAAGTTTGAAATGGCTAATACAATAATAATAGATAGGACTCCTAAAATTATATGAGGAAGTATTCAAATATTATACATGAGACACAGGACAACTTTGGTAAAAAAAAAATGTTATATACACTTTTACAAATAGCTTAAAAAAAAGATCAATAGAGAAATAATCCACAAAATTGAGAAATACACATTTTTTATTAACTAATTTGAAATAATACATTGAAAAGTAATGGGTACATCGTACTTACACGCATGACGACAAGGTAACATGTTGGGAAATCCAGTTCAACGCATTCAACAGTCTTCTAATCTCCCGTTTTTCTACCATTTCAACAACTCTCATCGAAACAAGCTCGGAATTGAGCAAAGCCACGAATTGGGAGGGTTTTACGCTTCTCCCAGAAGAAACCGAGAAAGAAACCGCGGAAAAAAAAGGCGCAGAACAGTCGGAAACGTTCATTACCGCACGTAACCCATATAACCTGAGGGAGCCTGATAACCCGCCCCAAAATGGGGCTCCGACTCGACTGTACGAACTGTAAAATCACCAAACAGTAACTGTACGCACTGTACAGAAGCTCCGAACAGCAGGGGAGGCCTAACAGCAGGGAAAGAAGAGCGGCGCGTGAAGGCGCGTCCGACCTCCAATTTGCACCACCTGAAACCAAAACCCTAAATAGCCAATTGAACTGTAGCTTCTTTACTTGGTTCTTGGTGTCCGCGTATGGCTGCTGAAAGTAGGCCTCGTTTGTTTTTGTCTGGTTGAAGCCTTTGTGACACTGAACAAGGACAAGAAGAGTATTCTTTCTACTTTCTAGTTGGTGATATATTTAAAGAGCTTGCAGACACTTGTGTTTTAGCGCTGGAGTAATATATTACCGAGGGGTTGAAGTTTGTTTCATTCTTCTAGTCTACGTGTGTTGTAATTTAGAGGGAAAATGTTTTTGACATTTTCAAGTTTATCTTTTGTCACGGTATAATAAAATACTAAAATGGATGCTGATTTTTTTTTAAAAATTATCTCATATATATATATATATATATATGGGTTAGAGTTAATGGTCGAGATGAATGCCCAAACCGCTAGAGGAGTAATGACCAACAATAAATATTAAAATCTCTCTGCTTTGGCCAGCTCAGAGAGAGTAGCGGCCATCAAAATGTAGTCATTTTGATCGGTTTGCACTCTCCTCTACTTACCAACAGAGATTTACTTCATCGTGAAACCCAGATTTTATGAATAAAGAATTAATTTTCTCGAAATAATTTTTTTATATTATGGTGTGGATTTGATATAATATTATAGTTGTGGGTAGTATTTATAAATTTTTCAAAGTATTCAAGTTGTTATATTATATTCGATTGGTTGGGAATATTCTTTTTTGGGAAATATCCGAAATTTGACATCAATCATTAGTGGACCCACAACGGAATTATTGTTGGATTGAGAAAAGCGATAAAAATATTTTTATAAAAATAACGGCGGAAGTTTTACCATTAATCTTTGTTGAACTACTTTCGGTAGTAAAAAGTACGATAATATCGTTGTTGCGTAGCATAGTACATTACCAGTATTGATTATTGATATTTATGAGAAGTCACTCGGTTTTGTTCAATTATTGCTCTGATAATTTCTTTGATAGTATCTCACATTATTTGATTCAATTATTGTTGATTTAGAAGTTTTGTTTTATTCATTATTATTAACGTAATAAAGCAGAATAATTTTATAAAGTTATTCATTTTATTTGATAATAATTAGATTATATTATATTTTATTATGCATAGTGTTGCATAGTAAAATCTTTTTTTACATAAAAGCAGAATACTTTATTAAAGTTATTCTATAAATAGAATATATTATATTTTATTTAAAAGATTTTTCTTTAAATATGGACCGTCAGATTAAAGTAAATCAATCTGGACCGTTCTTGGATTAGTTACTTATCGTAAATCCATTTTCCTATAAATAGGAAGCTTAGTTAGAATTGAAATCACACCAGAAGTTCAGAGAATTCTCCTTCTGTAATCTTGAGCGTATTTCCTTAAGAGTTTTAAGAAACTTTGAGCGAAGAACATAGTATAAGTTCTCTTTAAGAAAATCCTCACCCTATCAGTCGGAATATTCTTCTTTTACGGTAAGGGATATAATTCTTTTATATTCATGAAGAGAACTGTTGTTATTCCATTTCTTATTATTCCATTGGAATAACTTCCATATATCGCTGATCTACCCTATACTTGGTGACATTCTTCTATTATTTTGTCTTTATTATTCTCGCCGAATATCTCATGCATCGTCTATTATCTGTGGGACTGGTTCCATTTTAATTATCCGGAATATCTTTATTATTCTCGGTTCCAGAATATCCTCGTCTGCGTGCATATCTATCTGGGGACTGGTTCCATTTTTTATTATTCCATCTTTAATATTACGTCGAAATATCACATGCATCTTTATATGTGGGACTGGTTCCATCATTTATTATTTCGCATTTATTATTCTGTTGGAACATCCTGCCGGTGTGAATTTCACCTGACCTGGTTCCGTTATTATTATTCTGTGGGAATAACTTGTCTATGCAAAGTACCGCATGCATGGTGATATCTTTTGTTATTCCATTCGGTATTATACTCAGTTGTTTAAAACTTTGACTTCTATACTCCATGAAATTAGTGGAATATCCTTGATATTTGTGCTTCATCCAGTATCTTTTCATGGAAATATTCTTCTAAGCATTCTTGAATTTTACTTTACAAAGAAGTATCATGTTGACAATTTGGACGTTATTAGTTCCTGAATAACTTAATTCTTGAACTTGTTTAATTGAATTCTTATATCATTGTCATCATCCTCATGTTTATATTTATTGAAAGTCATACGTGGCTGTAGTATGTAGATGGACTTGGTATGATTATGAATTGAGGATTATTCGGTATAATAATGGTAGTAATGTTACAAATGATGTGAAAATTAAAAGTCCTCATTGGTCCGTAGTGCATTGATGGGCGAGTGTTTGGTATGATTATGGCTATGGATTCTCTTGACGAGGAGTAAAGATGAATTATTTTATGGCATGATCAGATAATTGATGAAAACACGATTATCTTTGGTAGGTAGTGCATGGATAATTCGTGGTCGTGATACTAAAAAATATCTTGGCACATGTAGTGCATGGATGATTTAATGATGTGGATTATTTATTGAGCTGAGTCTCAGCGATAAAAGTGATGAAAAACTTTTTAAATCATAAAAGATAGTAGATTCTATTCTCTACTTGACTCTTTTAATGGATTGCTTATTCACTGTGATTAAACTTGATGTCTATTGTATTTTATCGGTTTAACATTGTTGAAGGCTAATGATAATTTATTACGCATTATCTTAGTCATAATATTTCTTCTTTGGGCTAGTTGAGCTCACCCTTTCTTTCACTGTTCTCTTCAGGAAATGAGAACGTAGCCGGGACTAGTCGGGGAATGGAGTGACGGTCCAGATGATAGTATTAGCTAGTAGTCCTCACTATTATGTTAAATAGTGTGATAATAAATGTAATGAGAACTTATTTCGAGAATGGATATTGTCTAGAAGACAATATTTGTATTTAAACTCACAGCATATGTTTGGTCGTATTTTACACGACTGTTGTATTAATAGTTCGTATTTGAATTTTTGTACCATGTATTTGGCGACTCAGAATAGGTGATGTATACCTATTTTGGGGGTGTCACAGTTGGTATCAAAGCTTAGGGATATGATCCCTGGCTGAGATGTGAGATAAGAACTAGGAGGTGAGAGACGGGGAATTCCTTCGCTAGTATGACCTACCTAAGTTTATTTGGTATTTAATTGGTCGGTCATAGTATAGGGATAATATGTGATATGTTATTTAACTCTTGTTTTGTGGCAGTGTTTAGAAATGGCAGCTGAAAATGTTCACCATGGAGTTAATGAAACCGTTGAGACACCTTTAATCACTAACCAGGTTAATGTGGTGCCAGACGAAGAAGAAATTAGAGATATCTACGTGGTGAGTGAAGAACTAATAGTTGCACCCGAGCTAGTCGCAGAGGTTGCAGCTGAGAGTGTGGAAGAAGATGAAGAAGAAGAAGAGGAAGAAGGGGAACCTGAGGAGAATTGGTTAGAAGAAATTTATGATCAAAATTTAGAATTACAATATCGTGTTCATGAGTTGGAAGAGCAGGCTGAAGAACGGCAGGCGGTTGTGGAACAGAGAGATGCAACAATTCAAAATTGTGTTACCCGATGTGCGATGCTTGAACAGAAGCACTCTTCAGCAGAATATAAGATATTAGAGCTGGAATCTGAGAATTCTATGATCAAAGTTCTGATGAAAGAAGAAACAACTGAACGAAGAAGAATAGATGATGCATGGGTAAAAGCCGCACGGCGCGTGGATATGGTAGAAAAAGACGTCCGATCCAATAAAGCCAAAATAGATGAAATGGATTTTTCTTTTTGGACAGCAGTTGGAAGAATCCAACATCGAATTTGGAACTACCCTGTGCATAGCGGTCAACCCGAATTCGATATGGATCGGAGAATAATGATTCAAATCATGGATCAGGAATGTGAAGAAGCACTTAAGGGTGGAATGTACCCTATAGCAAAGTCAAATCCGATAGTTTAAGTGAGAGCGTTTGTCGAAAAACCCGAACAAAGTTATTACGGGTAAGTTAATTATAAACTCTTGCGAAGTCTATACTTTATTCGATACCAGTTCTACTCACTCTTTTATTTCACCTAGTTGTGTTCAATGTTTGTACCTAACTTCGGAGAAGTTAGACTTTGATATATCTATTTAAACTCAGTTGGGAGAAACCTTCGTTAGCTCCACTATTTATAAATCTTGTTCAAATCGACACTTTCACGTTACCTATCGATCTTATCTCTTTGAAAATATTTGCCTTTGATGTGATTTTAGAAATCGATTGGTTAACTACTCATCATGCTTTTTGTAAGGTTGTTAGCTTTCATACTCCTAACCAACCTGTTATGTGAATTCAAAGTAACCAAACCACTAAAGTCAATCATTGTCATATCGAGCCATAAGTAAAGAGCCTCGACTCTTTCTTTGTTGACTTCCTTGTGTGGAATGCACCGAAGCTAGACTTTTTGTAGGCAACATCGTGAATGACGATGACAAGTTGATAGGTATCATTGTGAGGTGCTATCTAGGTTAAGGGATAGAAGTGCAGTTGGTATCAATGTGACGTCTTATCCAAGTCTTGGATGAGAGTAAGATTTTGAATGATTTTTCTATCATTAATAAATTTCTTGGACGTATTCTTAAAGACTTCCTAGCATACCCTAGGCGTGAAATCGAATTTTGTATTGACCCCGAAGACAAAAACCCATTTCTTAAACCCTCAAATATTTCTTTACTTAAAACGAACGCGCGTAATGCGCGCCAAAGATGTTGGCTCAAGCTGTTGAAGATTATGATCGTACCATTCAATACCATCGTGGAAAAGAGAATGTGGTAGCTGACGCGTTGAGTAGAAGATCGTATGTGTTTACGAATGCGAATATACGGACCCACATGAAGATAACGAATATACGAGTAGAATCGACTTTAATCGATAAAGTTAAAGCCGCTCAAGCTACACACTTGGAGCTGATGAATGTGAAGAAAAAGGTTCAAGAGGGCGTTATTCTAGAAGCAAGAATCGACAAAGAGAGGAAATCTCAACCCTCGATTTAATTGGCCCATTTGAAATCCTCGATCGAGTAGGAATTGTGGCTTATAGACTCGTTTTACCGCCAAGTATGTTGCGTGTTCATAACGTTTTTAACGTATCGATGTTACGTAAATATGTGGATGACCCGAACCACATTATTGATTTAGAACCGGACGAGATAGCGGATGATTTAACGTTTGAGGAGATACGTGTTAAAATCTTGGATAAGAAGAATCGTATTCAACACTCAAGGGTTATACCTCAAGAGTTAGAATCTAAAATGAAGTTATGGTATCCTCACATGTTCGGCATGCCAGGTATGTATGTAAATTTTGAGGGCAAAATTCCATAAGGAGGGGAGATTGTGAAACCCCAGATTTTATGAATAAAGAATTAATTTTCTCGAAATAATTTTTTTTATATTATGGTGTGGATTTGATATAATATTATAGTTGTGGGTAGTATTTATAAATTTTGCAAAGTTTGCAAGTTGTTATATTATATTAAATTGGTCAGGGAATATTCTTTTTGTCGGGAAATATCTGTACCATGGTACAATCATTGGTGTACCCCACAAAGGAATTATTGTCGGATTAAGAAAACGACAAAAATATTTTATTGAAATAACGGCGGAAGTTTTACCATTGATACTGTTGAACTACTCGGTAGTAAAAGTACAGTAATACGCATTGTTGCATAGTAGCACACGGTATTGATTATTGATATTTATGTGAGAAGTCACTTAGTTTTGTTCAATTATTGCTACTGATAGTTGTTGCGTAGTATCTCACATTGTTTTGATTCAATTATTGTTGATTTAGAAGTTTTGTTTTATTTGTATTATTAACGTAATAAAAGCGAAACATCTTTTTATAAAAATGAATACTTTTATAAAGTTATTCATTTTATTTGATAATAATTAGATTAGATTATATTTTATTATGCATAGTGTTGCATAGTGTTTTGCATAGTAAAATCTTTTTATATAAAATAGAATACTTTATTAAAGTTATTCTATAAATAGAATATATTATATTTTATTATGCATAGTGTTTGCATAGTGCCTGCATAGTGTTTGCATAGTAATATTTTTTTTTATATAAATAGAATATATTATATTTTATTTAAAAGATTTTTCTTTAAATATGGACTGTCAGATTAAAGTAAATCAATCTAGACCATTCTGGATTGGTTACTATGCAGTCCATTTTCCTATAAATAGGAAGCTTAGTTAGAATTGAAATCACACCAGAAGTTCAGAGAATTCTCCTTCTATAATCTTGAGCGTATTTCCTTAAGAGTTTTAAGAAACTTTGAGCAAAGAACATAGTATAAGTTCTCTTTAAGAAAATTCTCACCCTATCAGTCGGAATATTCTTATTTTACGGTAAGGGATATTATTCCTTTATATTCATGAAGAGAACTGTTGTTATTCCATTTCTTATTATACATTGGAATAACTTGTATCATGTGGCTCTACCTATACTTGGTGACATTCTTCTATTATTATTCGTCTTTATTATTACAGCCGAATATCCCGTCATGTTTGCTACGTGGGACTGGTTCCATTTTTTATTATTTCGTCTTTATTATTACGCCGGAATATCACGTATATGCTATATCTGTGGGACTGGTTCCATTTTATTATTCCGCCTTTTTATTATTTTTAGGAATATCTATGCATGCATCTATATCTGTGGGACTGGTTCCATTTTTATTATTCCGTCTTTAATATTCTCGCTGAATATCACATTTGTCTTATCTATGGGACTTGGTTCCATCATTTATTATTCGCATTTATTATTACATTTGGAACATCCTGAGATTATTCCATTAATTTTCACGTTGGTTCCGTTATTATTACCTACGTAGGAATAACTTGTCTATGGAAAAGTACCGCATGCATGGTGATATCTTTTGTTATTCCATTCGATATTATACTCGGTTGTTTAAAACTTTGACTTTATACTCCATGAAATTAGTGGAATATCCTTGATATTTGTGCTTCATCCAGTATCTTTTCATGGAAATATTCTTCTGAGCATTCTTGAATTTTACTTTACAAAGAAGTATCATGTTGACAATTTGGACGTTATTAGTTTCTGAATAACTTAGTTCTTGAACTTGTTTAATTGAATTCTTATATCATTGTCATCATCCTCATGTTTATATTTATTGAAAGTCATCTGTGGCCTGTAGTGCATAGATGGACTTGGTATGATTATGACCAGGGATTATTCGGTATAATCATGACCGTAATGTTATAAATGATGTAAAAATTAAAAGTCCTCATTGGCCCGTAGTGCATTGATGGACGCGATTTTTGGTATGATTATGGCTATGGATTCTCTTCGGCCAAGGGAGTAAAGATGAATTATTTTATGGCATGATCAGGACCGTTGATGAAAACACGATTATCTTTGGCCGGTAGTGCATGGATAATTCATGGTCGTGATACTAAAGAATATCCTTGGCCTGTAGTGCAAGGATGATTTAAGATGTTGATTATTTATTGAGCTGAGTCTCAGCGATAAAAGTGATGAAAAACTTTTTAAATCATAAAAGATAGTAGATTCTATTCTCTACTTGACTCTTTTAATGGATTGCTTATTCCGCTGCAGTTAAACTTGATGTCTATTGTATTTTATCAGTTTAATATTGTTGAAGGCTAATGATAATTTATTCTACATTATCTTAGTCATAATATTTCTTACTGGGCTAGTTGAGCTCGCTCTTTCTTTCACTGTTCTCTTCAGGAAATGAGAACGTAGCTGGTACTAGTCGGGGAATGGAGTGACAGTCCAGATGATAGTATTAGCTAGTAGTCCTCACTATTCTGTTAAATAGTGTGACAATAAATGTAATGAGGACTTATTTCGAGAATGGATATTGTCTAGAAGATAATATTTGTATTTAAACTCACACCATATGTTTGGTCGTATTTTACACGACTGCTGTATTAATAGTTCGTATTTGAATTTTGTACCATGTATTTGGCGACTCAGAATAGGTGATGTATACCTATTTTGGGGGCATCACAACTTCTCCCTCTAGCGGCCAACAAAGAGGATTTTTTAATTTGGCCCAGGCCCCAGCCGTTAGAGGGAGTAGCGGGCAACAAAAAAAATTGGCCCAGTTACTGATTATCCTAATTATTTTCATGCATACTACTTATTAATTAGTAAAATAAAATAATAAAAAATTATAAGAATAATTATAAGGATAATTAGTAATTATCTTTATACTTATTAACAGATCCTTATACATATTACTTATTAATCAGTAAAATAAAATAATAAAAAATTATAAGGATAATTATAAGGATAATCGGTAATTATCTTTATATTTTATTAACAAAATAAGTATGTATAAGAATAATTATCGATTATAAATCTTATGATTTTAATTATAATTAGGAAATAGTGATTGAGTTTATATATTTGAGTAGTAATATAATATAAATTCAATCACTATTTCTATTTATATATACTTAAAATCATAAGGCGATAATTATTAATTATCTTTATACATACTTATTTTATTAATAAGTATAAGGATAATTACTGATTATACTTATAATTTTTTATTATTTTATTTTACTAATTAATAAGTAGTATGTATGAGGATAATTAAGATAATCAGTAATTGGGCCAATTTTTTTTGTTGGCCGCTACTCCCTCTAGCAGCCAGTAGAGAAGATTTTAATATTTATTACTGGCCGCTACTCCCTCTAACGGCTGGGCATTCATCTTAGCCATTAACTCTAATATATAGGGAAATGATCCGTGGAAAGTGTGAGACCCCAGATTTTATGAATAAAGATTTAATTTTCTCGAAATAATTTTTTTAAATATTATGGTGTGGATTTGATATAATGTTATAGTTGTGGGTAATATTTATAAATTTTGCAAAGTACGCAAGTTGTTATATAATATTTGATTGGTGGGGAATATTCTTTTTGTCGGGGGAATATCCAAATGCGACCAATACAATCATTGGTGGATCCTAACGGAATTATTGTCGGATTGAAAAACGACAAAAAAATAATTTATGAAAATAACGGCGGAAGTTTTACTGAATAAGCTGTTGAAACATCCGGTGTTAAAAGTAAATCTGATGTCGCATGGTTGCATAGTAGCACACGGTATTGATTATTGATGCTTACGTGAAAAGTCACTCAGTTATACTCAATTATTGCTACAATAATTGCTGCATCATATCTCTCATATTATTGATTCAATTATTGTCACAGTATCATCTGCATAATATTTATTATTATTAAATCAATAATTGAGACGACAAAGTTATTCATATTATTATTTGCAATATTGACAATATACAGAAAGTTACATCGAGGAGAGGTTTGGTCACCTAATTGCGCGCTGATAAGGAGAAATCCTTATCGGAAAGCCCCCTTTTTCCTGGGAACGACCTCGTTGTTAAATATTGTGAGTTATAATATTAATGATGAATAATTCGTGTTGATTAAAGATGAAATTGATTGTTCCATTGTGTTGGGATTATTAGTGTTAGTGAAAATTGACATTTATTTTGATGATAATTGATGTCTGGAGGTTATATTGTTCACTCGGGTATTCAGAGCACTTTTCGTGTCGGAGTACTATTCACGAGTTACTATTCATGAAGTTACTATTCATGAGTTATTATTCACGTGGTACTATTGATTCACATTCTTATACTATTAGGGGTGGTGGTGCAAGATTGATAATACTTGCATGACTAAGTTAAAAATAGAGGTATAGTTGAAGGTACTATACTGTAATTAATTTTTTAACATGATTATACTATTTATTCACATGATTGTACTATTGATTCACATGATTTAATATTAGGGGAGTTGGTGCAAGATTGATAATACTTGCAGGACTAAATTAAAAATAAAAGAAAAGTTGGAGGTATTGTACTGTAATTTTTAGAGCCCCAAAATGTGCAATTATCGAAACTATATTTTCCTATAAATAGAAGCTCATTCTTCCTTCATTTCTCACCAATTCACTAAAGCTATAGAGCAATTATTATAGAGAGAAATTATAGAGAGAAAGAAGAAAAGTATTCTGCTACTTCACTACTTTTATATCCAGTTTCTTCTAAGGTAAGGGATATTATTTTTTGTACTCGTAGGGGATATTATTTCTTTCTTTCATCTTCATGAAGAGAACTTCTGTTATTCCATTCTTTGTTATTATGTTGGAATAACATGTTTATGCGAAGTACCGCATACTTGGTGAAATTCTTCTATTATTCCATTCTTTAATATTATGTTGGAATATCTTGTCTGTGCGTTTTACGTCGGACTGGATAAAATCTTTATTATTACATTGGAATATCACATGCATGCGTTCTATGGGACACGGTTAAAATCTTTATTATTATTTGGAATATCATCATGCATGCGTTTCTACGCTGGGACCTGGTTTAAATCTTTATTATTACATTGGAATATCCTCTGCAATGCGTTTTCTGGCGAACTTGATTCCGTTATTTATTATTCTATTAGAATAACCTGTCTGTGCGGTCTATCGCATGCATGGTGATTTCTTTTGTTATTCCATTCTTTATTATACTCAGTTGGTTAAAGTTTTGACTTCTATAATCCATGAAATTAGTGGAATATCCTTGATATTTGCGCTTCATCCAAATATCTTTTCATGAAAATATTCTTACGAGCATTCTTGAATTTTACTCCACAAAGAAATATCATGTTGACAATTTGAGCGTTATTGGTTCTGGATAAATTAATTCTTGAACTTGTTTTATTGAATATTATATCATTGTCATCATCCTCATGTTTATATTATGTTGTGATCATACGTGGCTTTGTAGTGCATAGATGGACTTGGTATGATTATGACCGGGGATTATTCTATGTAATCATGGTAGTAATGTTACAAATGATGTGGTAAAAGTCATCTTTGGCCTGTAGTGCATGGATGGACTTGGTGTGATTATGACCAGGGATTATTCGGTATAATCATGACCATAATATAACGAATGATGTGGTAAAAATCCTCATTTGCCATAGTGCATTGATGGACAGTTTTTGGTATGATTATGGCTATAGATTCTCTTCGGCCAAGGGTGCAAAGATGAATTGTTTTATGGCATGATAAGGACCGTTGATGAAAACACGATTATCTTTGGCCCGTAGTGCATGGATAATTCGTGGTCGTGATACTAAATAATATCCTTGGCTTGTAGTGAAGGGATGATTTGATGATGTGGATTATTTATTAAGCTGAGTCTCAGCGATAAAAGTGATGAAAAACCTTTTTAAATCATAAAAGATAGTAGATTTTATTCTCTACTTGACTCTTTTAATGGATTGCTTATTTCGCTGCAATTAAACTTGATGTTTGTTATATTTTATCAGTTTAACATTGTTGAAGGCTAATGATAATTTATTCTGCATTATCTTAGTCATAATATTTCTTTCCTGGGCTAGTTGAGCTCACCCTTTCTTTCACTTTGTTCTCTTGAAATGAGAACGAATTTGGGACTAGTCGGGGAAGCGAGTGATGGTCCTAGATGGTGCATTAGTAGTCATCACTATTCTGTGAAATAGTGTGATAATAAATGTAATGAGGACTCCTTTTGAGTTTTTATACTCTCTAGTAGACAATGTTTGTATTCAAACTCACAGCTCATGCTTTGTCGTATTTTACACGACAGCTGTATTATTAAGTTGTATTTGGATTTATGTACCATGTAATTTGGCGACCCAAGATGGGTGACGTATACCTAATTTTGGGGGCATCACAGTTGGTATCAAAGCTTAGGGATATGATCCTTGGCTAAGATGTTAGACAAGAACTAGGAGGGGAGAGAAGGGGAATTCCTTCACTAGTATGACCTACCTAAGTTTATTTAGTATTTAATTGGTCGGTCAGAGTATAGGGATAATATGTTATATGTCAATTAACCCTTGTTTTGTGACAGTATTTAAGAATGGCATCTAAAAATGCTGAGATAAGGAATGAAGCACATGAGAGCGTTGATTTAGCTCAAGCAAAAAGGTAACGACCAACAAAACGATAATAATTATATCGGTGGCAACGGTTATCAGAACAATGATAACCATCGTGGGAAAAATATCATGCCAAGAATGGTAATCACTTCGGTGGTAATCATGGCCAAGATAATAGAAGTGGAAATTTCAAGAAGAGAATGTCATTTAGCTCAATTTTGAAGTGCACCAAAGTCAAGTCCAGCTGGGACGGTGGCACCAAAGGCGGATACGGACAAAACAAAGTCTGTGGTTTCAAGAAGAGCGTTTTTCGTGATTCTCAAAAAGCGAGTAACCCGAATGAAGTTAGCATGGGTTAGTTAATTATAAAATTCTTACGAAGTCTATACCTTATTAGATACCGGTTCTACCCATTCTTTTATCTCTCTTGCTTACGTTGAACGTTTAAATTTAACCACAGAGAAGTTAGACTTTGACTTATTGGTTGAAACTTCGATATTAGAAACCTTCGTTACATCCACTATTTATAAATCTTATTTAATTCAAATCGACAATTTCGCGTTACCTGTCAATCTTATCTCTTTGAAAATATTTGCCTTTGATGCGATTTTCAGAAACGATTGGTTAACTACTCATCATGCTTTTCGTAAGGTTGTTAGCTTTCATACTCCTAACCAACCTGTTATGCGAATTCAAAGTAACCAAACCACTAAAGTCAATCATTGTCATATCAAGCCATACGTAAAGATCCCCGAGCCTTTCGCTGGTGACTTCCTTGTGTGGAATGCACCGAAGCCGAACTTTTCCATAGGGGACGTTGTGAATAATGGTGGCAAGTTGATGATGGGATTTTGGCATAGAAAACGCAGTGGAAATAGAACAATTCAAAGCAATTTCGAAACCCTCAAACAGGATCCGTGCGAAAAATCAAATAATTCAGAGGTTAAAAATTGTACTGATTATTAAAGCTAGAATTGGTGCGGTCGAATCTCCAACGCAATTCAAATGGACTGCATCTCTACGGTATCCACACGAACGCTCTGTACAAATCGTTCTACGATCTGCAGAAGAAGGAATTGCGGTACTAGCCACCAAGGATGAAAATTTCGGAATTTTCTCTCTAGTCTCTCTCTTTAGAGCGTCTAGGGTTTGGGTTTGTGAATGAGTGCCCTAAAGTGGTGGCTACATATCATATATATAGCGAATTAAAAATAACTATTCAAAACCCTAATTTAATAAAATCCGAATTTATATATATATATATATATATATATATATATATATATAGGAGCCCTTCCATGTAATAGGTTGCTTTATAGTCTTTGTCTTAAACACCCATTTTTGGACCGTTGATAAATTGAATAGATGGTTGCGATTAACTTTTCTATTTGATAAACCGGCACAGGTTGTTGTGCCTAATTATTTACCTGTATCATCAAACTGTACCGGCTTCTATTTTAATAAGGGAGGCCCACGTAAAATTAACTTGTCAGTATATTTATAAAAAATGAATATTTATTATTAAAATAATCAGTAGGAAGAGCTTGTCTTAAACACACACACATTTTTTTTTTTATTTCTCCCGTAGAGTGCAGTACGATCTGGTGGCATTAAAATAATAAAATAATCCGTAGGAAGAGTTTTCTTAGAAACATACACATTTTTTTAATTTTTTTTTTATTTCTCCGTAGAATGCAATGATCACTGGTGGCATTAAAAATAAAATAATAATACGTAGATGCAGGATACTAATTTGGTATTAAAAATTGAAAAAATAACCGTAGGTATAGCATTATCAATTTGGTATTAAAAATTGAAAAAATAATGCGGTAAATATGACAAATTTGTCACGGTGGTATTAAAAATTGAAAAAATGATTTTATTCAAGCGATTCATTTGCTAAATGATTCGAACTCGCAACCTCAAACTCAAACACTAAATCATATATGACCACCCAGAAGCACCACAGGCCTGGTATTAATTTCAACCAAGAATATATCTTTATATTAAAACTTCACCATCCCCAAAATCTATATTCTTGTATTATTATTATTATATTACGATTTATTATTATTAATAAGTCTATATAATACATATGGGGTTTTCTATTTAGAAATAAGTTAATATCTATATTTATTAAACAATGATTATTAGTAATGATTTTATATATTAAGCAATGATTTTATTATTAAGAAATGATTTTATTATTAATAAAACTAGTGAAGTATAATAATAATGTGATTATCGAATTTATAAAAGTAGTGAAGTATTATTATAATAATAATAATGTGATTATCAATATTAGAAATCTGATTATACCAATACTAGTCTTTGCATAACATTAAGAGGAATAGTACATATTACATGTTCATTTTCATAAAATAAAAAAACATAGAATGATTAATACAACCAAGCGCCTATTTTTTTGGCTCGGGAATCCCTAGCACTTTCGATAGTGATTTAAGCTTATCGGTAGTCGGTTTCAAAGCCACAAATTGCACATTTTCGATGAGTCTTAGAAGGAATGATTTTCTTGAGTGCACTCTTGAATCTAGATTATTTTTGCGGCCCTTTGTTTGAGAAATATTAGGCGGCAAAAACTCTTCTTCTTCTTCCACCTCTGCATCTTCATCGTCATTATCGTATCCCATATCATGATTTAGATCTCCAACTGTGCAATCAATGTCGTCATCTGCGGATTCGATAATATTCTCATCCGGATCATATTGGTCGACCAACTCTTTTCCTCGTGCATTTCGGTTTAAAACGGTTTTGTAACCTCGGATTTGAAAGCAAGCCGCTTTGCTTTCGCTAACTCACAGTAATCACCCATCAAATGATTATAGCGCATTGCTTGATTTTGTTGAAGTCGGCGAGATGTGGAGTTAAAGAGTAAGTCTTCACCATTGCTTTTGTTCGCGTCTCTTGTCCACCGATGAAGGATCATATCGATTCGGTATTTGTGAAATACTCTTTGCTATGAAATATCTCAAGATGTACTGCGTATAATTCACGAGTGAGAAAACATTTGGCGATTTACATGTTACAAATCGGTTGTCGATTGTTGACAACTTCTTTATATCTTCCACCACTTTCGGTTGCATCGCATTATACCTTTGCATAAACCTTATTATCGGTGACACCTGACTCACTAAGTTTATGAACATTGTATTTCATGGAATCGACGAATTAACGTTGAAAGCGTCTAAACATCTCTTTGTGTACACTTATGCGGCATGAACTTCTAAAGATGAACCAAAAGTACCATAATCCTTTTACGATGTTTTGTTATGTAGTCGGCCTTCCTCTCCACGATAAAGCTGTCTTTCTACTGACCTTTTTGACTCTGCGGTACAAAACATAGCATACCTGTTGATACATTAACATACTCATCAAAAAAGGCATTCATGCTCTCGCTTCTTCCAGTGGTAGTCATTCCATGCGGCAAAATATCTCTTTGTATATCTTTGGAATCCATTTACGTCGTACATCATACAAACTTCCAAGCCATTCATTAGTATACAATTTATAGGAACTTATCGAGAATATGCCAACGCTCTTCAAATTCCTCGATGGACGATGAGTTATACACGAGTTGTTAAAATCATTTTTGAGCGATGGGTGCTCGAGAATAAACATGATGCAATTTTTTAGGAAATTTATTGCTAATATGCTAAGAACACGATAAATGATAACTAGTTGGAAGTACAGTAGCAATAGCATTACTCATGGCTCTGTCTTGATCGGTGATGATGGTTGTAGGTGCCTTGTAGTCCATGGCTTCAAGCCGTATACGTAATACTCAAATGAAAGTGTCCTCTGTCTCATCTAAATGCGGTGCAAATCCAAACAATATAGGCGATAATGGTGGTTGACCCGTGAATGGAACAAACGGCATGCCATACTTATTTGTCCGGTATGTCTTATCAAATGTCACAACGTCTCGAATCGTTGATATATAAACCTTGATCGGGCGTCAACCCACAAAATACAACTATCACGGTTGTTTTCCACCGGGTTTCACTCGAAAAAAAAAATTTTTGGCACTTAGGATGCAAGTTTGTTCAAATGATTGACATCGACTTGTGCATCATTTTCATCTGCGAGAATCACGCCTTAAATCTCGCTTTCCACATTCTCAACATTAAGAGAGAAAGGAACATTTTGCAACCCACCTTCCATTGTGCTCAAAACATTCATCATCTTACTAGGACAAATAATCTGGGACTTATTTAAAGTGTCGATTAAATTTCTTGCAGCGGGAGTAATATTTACGTGAGTCTCGATCAAATCTACTTTGGTGGGGGTCACTAAGTGATGATTGTGCTCTAATTCAACGAAGTAGATATATGCATGATTGTCCTCTTTCTTATTGTGAACAACATATATTCTAGCTTTTCACATTGTTAGATCTATCGAGTCTCTCTGTCTTGTTATTTTATTACTACTATCTTCATCATCGGGTAAACTCTTGCCAACAATTGGTGTCTTAGGCTTTCTTATATACATCCGCCTTTGATCGATATCATTCGTATTAGCATGTTTATGATTAGTTGCAATTCTAATCTCAAATCCATTTTTGCGAGCATATGATTTATAAAAATATTGACCTCTTCCAACGTATACAAAATAATTGACCAACGTCACGGAACAATATCGATTTATTACTTTTAACTTCATCGACAAATTCGGATGTATTATATGACATTTTGAAAAACTTACTTGTGAATAATAGTGATGAATTTTGCTCATCGAACTTGACTTGATTTTTACGAAGTGAAAGTGGGCAACTAGATGAAACATGAGAAAATAGCGACTTCTAGACAATATTTAAAGGTAAAAAGACCGGTAGAAGATCGACATCATGGTTAATGCTCAAGAAGTCAAACTAATGTACTTTTCCCATATAATCAATATAGCTTTTTTCTATTCCCATAGTGTTGTATTATTATGTTTGACTACTTATTCACCAGTGTTTATAATAATAATAATAATAATAATAATAATAATAATAATAATAATAATAATAATGTTAATAAAATAATTAAAAGTACATAAAAGCATTAGAATATGGAGCGGCTTTATACTCAATGGAGATATAATAATAGAATAATAATAATAATCGAATAAGTATAATAAAATATTGAGAAATTTAATTTGGGGGAGATGGAATGGTTTAAGATATATACAATCCAAGGTGCGATATAATGACTAAGCCCATGGTGCTCGGGTGGTCATATGACGAATATTTGGAGCTTGAGGTCGTGGGTTCGAGTCTAGCTAGCAGCGAAAATTTTATTTATTCGGTAATTCTGATTCTCTAGTAGTTAAGCGGTTTTATTATATAATATATATATATATATATATATTTTCGGTAGATTATAGCCTCTCTAAGTAAAACAATTTATTAATAATATAAATTCCCGGTAGGTTAAGCTTTGTCTTAATTACGAAAACCGCTAAACCTTTCTACGCCACATTGCCTCGGAAATGCCTTTGAATAATTTTTGACCACTTTTTCTGCAACATCGCCTCGGGAAAGAACACCTGCAAGCTCGGTAAACTAAAAAGCTGAATTAAACAACAGTATCAGTGTTTGAATTTGGTCCTAAATGTACCAGCTTGCATAAGCTTATTTAACCATCTATAGTGATCTATTGAGAACACACGTTGTTCAACCTAAAGTTCAGTATATAACTAGATAAAATTACAGTAACAGAGAGTGGAGAGAGGGAGTATTTCGGAAGAGAGGAGCAAAAAATTTCAACAAGTAAGTTTTTATTTATTGTTATTTGTTCAGTTTTTAATAGTTTACATTGTTGTTATTATTTTCAGTATAATAGTAAAATAATATTATTACATTATATAAATGAAAAAAACTTATTCTGATTGTAATCAATCAAGCCATTTTTTTTATCCTTTGCATGTTATTCTTGAATTAAAGGGATATAATACCATGCATGTATTTGTATTTTTTTTGTTGTCATTAATGCGTGTTATCACTCCATATTATGCATGCATGTTATTCTTTGGAAATTTTGTTGTCATTAATGCATGATCACTTTATATTTTATTAAAGAATGATATTTATTTTAATATATTAATTAGACTAATTGGACATATTTTTACAAAAATAAGAAAAAATATTAAAGGGATAATAATAAATATAGATATTAACTTATTTCTATTTTAACAAATCCAATTAATAGATTTTGGGGATGGTGAAGTTTTACTATAAAGATATATCCTTGGTAGAAATTAGCGGCTAGGCTGCGTGGTGCTCGGGTGGTCATATGACGAGGATTGGTGCTTGAGATCGCGATTTCGAATCATTTAGCAAATGAATAGTTTGGGATACCGAAATATTTTTTTATTCAATTTGTCGGTAGGGACAATTTGTCTGTAGTAGGAATCTTGTCATCGCAGGATGAAAATTTGTATACGTAGGATGCTTTTATTTATTTTTTATTTTAATTTCTTTGAGTCATCATTATCTGATGGAGAAAAGAAGATAAAAAATTAAAAAAAAAGCTGGCCGGTTTAAAATTTGTCATCTGGTAGGAAAAAAAAAAAAAAACTTTTAAAGATATAGCATGCATTGATAAGTATTTATTTTATTATTATTTTCATTTATTGTTTTATTTTATTCGATTGTACTCAATTGTTCACTTATTGTTTTAATTTATTTTTCTTCTTATTGTTTTTGTTTTTAATAGTTTACTTTTTTACTAGTTTTTAATGCATGTTAATATTATTACATTATATACATACGCATTATTATTATTACATGCATGTTGTTAGGTTTTTTAATGCATGTTAGTGTGTATTGTTATTCTTGTCATTTTGCAACATGTTACTTTCAACTTCATTTTGTCATGCATCTTAATACTAATATGGAATTGATGTTTTTTAGGTAAAAGATGGATAGTTGGGAATATGGGCCAATTGATCCAAGTGTTCTGCATGATCAACAAGATCATGTATCGGATGACATATATCATGGTAGAGAGAGGGAAAACTAAGCTCAGTCGATATCTCGATCGAGAAATATAATCGGTGGGCTTTGACAAAAGAACAAAAAATCCTTTTAGATAAATATGGATTTGGAGTATTTAGTTATCAAGGTGTTGTACACCAAATTGATCTTGAGTGCGATATCGCCTTAGTCGAGAGAGATGGCTAGGAGACCGATACTTTTCATTTAAAGCGTGGAGAAATAACAATCACGTTAGAGGATGTTCACTTTATTTTGGAGTTCTGGGTGGTGGGAAAGCCCTTAATGGGTCCCTTCTTGCATCACCAATTTGAATTATTTTAGGGATTGTTTTGGAGATAAATTATTTGGTGAATATTTTAGTTCAAAAAAATGCAGTGGAATTTCATTAATGTGGTTGCACGAACATTTTAATAAATGTCCCGAGAATGCAAGTAAAGATGTTGTGAGGCGACACACAAAGGCATACATGTTGTGGTTGTGTGGGGCAATATTATTCCCTAATAGGAATAGAAATAGTGTGCACCCACGATATATGTCTTTTATTGCCTGTATTTGAAGATTGTGTAACTTACTCTTAGGGGGCAGCGAGTGTTAGCATATTTATACGAGATCTTTATATCTTTTGCTAATAGGAAAGGAGTTAAATACATTAATGGTTGTGTTACATTGTTACAAATTTGGGCTTATGGCGTGTAAGTATTGGAAAGCCAAACCCTTGGCAACAATCATCCTTATGGTTACCTAGGGCTTTAGCATGGTCTATTTTGGAGCCCACAGTTACCACAGTAGCGTGAGAATCCCCATCACCATTTGTCATTTTACCGAGGGAGTTAGATATTAAGTCTATGTGGGATGTGGTTTGGCGGCCTTACATAATGTGGGATGATGATATCGGTGGATTTAATTTTGAAGGCGGGTTGTTGGGATCGGTGGGGTCCCTTGATCTACTTTGATATTATGGAATTTCGGATGTCGGGGACCGTGTGATGAGGCGATTCGGGTTCATGCAAGGCATACCATCAATGACCAAAAACCACGGTGACCTTAGGAAGGAGAAAAAATTTAAATTTATTGATGTCGAGGATTGCATGGCCTTGAGAGGGGAATATATTTCGATGTGGGAGGCATACATGGATCATCTCGAAGGATAACAAACTGAAATTTCTGATTATGTCCCAATAGATGATTACATGGTCTGGTATAGGAAAATTACACGTTGGAAAATTCATCGACCTCGACAGTTGTTATGAGCCTCGGGCCATTTACAACCAACAACACCTTATTCAAATGGTATAAAATTATATTCTTCTTTAATAAATCATATATTGGAGTAAATACTTAATATTACATTTATTTATATTTATTGTTAATAATATTTGTTTGTGTTTATCTTACATGACAGGTTGAGAGTGCAAAGTCGTTACTTGATAAATTTTCAGTACTTACTCAGCTGCCTCCCGAGTTGGTTCTGCAAAAAAATAATTGGGATTTCCAATACGCCCTATACGACTTCGAAGCAAGAGGTAAACAAATACCTCGACAGGGGGGTCCCATAAATTTTGGACCACAGTCCCAATACACACAACTCAATGAAGGGCTTGGGAAACAAACTAATTATGTTGTACAAGAGAGCTACATACCCACCCCACAAGTAATCGAGGAGAGCTCCATTCCCACCACCCAAGCCTACGAGGAATGTTACATTCCAACCTTCCAAACCTATGAGGAGTGTTACATTCCAACCAACTCTTCATTTGCGGGACTTTTCGGCGCTTGAGGATCTAGTTCACAAAAGGTATATATAGTTATGTTAATAGTGATGGTTTTAATTATTATTGCTATATAATAATAATGTACATTTGGGTCTCAATTAGGTACAAGATGCGGGAGACCACATCTCTTATGGACCAAAAGGGTCCTTATCCAAAAGATTTAAAGATTGGAAGGAGACATTTGTAAATAAACATATGTTTGGAAACGTGGTGGCACGAGAAGGGATTTATATCCTTTATCACATCCGCGCCAATTATATGAATTAGAACACTGATGCGGTCTGATCCTTAGGGCACAGGAGTTGGATATTCGAGCATGTCATCGGCGCTTATATGTTGTTGCTTTCTACGAGGCGAGAGGAATACTACGGTCGCGGGGAATACAAAAGTGGTCCCAATTTGGTTTCATGAATTCATTCTTCATGCATCTTAGGCGGGGCTATGTACCCCTGCACTAACGTGAATCTTGCATGGAGTTTTTTTGCGATCCGTATGTTAACCAAGATGTTGGTCCACCTTTACACGAATGCAAATACATATTCATGCCGTGTGTAGTACCAATCAACACCATTTTGTCTTGTTCTATTCGAGTTGAAGATTGGATGGTTACCATAATTGACCGCACTTCTGATTACACTAAGTATATTAAGTTACATGAAATGTACTCGAGAATTCGTTAAAGTTGCGGTATGTTTAGTTTTACAATATTTTAATTTTATAATGTCCTTTAATATTAAAAATTATTAACCAACTACTTTGTACATGCGAAGTACATTTGATACCATTTTGTTTGCGAAATGGTAATCCGATCTTGAGAGTGGCCCGGTGGTAATCCTCTTGTGCGGACCTTAAAGATTAAATAGAAACAACACAACAACTTCGGTGTGGCATTTTTGTATGCAAGTATATGTTATTTGTTTTCGTTAGGGCCGATGGTAATATTTACGAAGAGAAGTGGTCCTTGGAAGATGTCACGATCTTTAAATTCTGCGTCGCATGGGAGCTCTACAAGAAATCCATAAAGATTACTTAGGCCTCTGAAATATAGAACTTATCCAACGTTATCTAATGTACATATTAATTAATAAGAATGTCTATTTGGTTGAACTTTATGGGATTTTCAAATTCATAACTTAGTAATATGAATATTATTGAATCACATAAAACCACTTCATATTATTAATCTGAAAAAAATTTATCTATTTTGTTGACTGTATGGATATTTTATTAGGACTAATATTAATAATCACATTATTTATATTAATATTAAAAATCATTATTAATATTATTTTTAATAATAGTAATACATGAATATAATAATAATAGTAATACATGAATATAAAATCATTATTTATATTTTATTAAAGAATGATATTTTTTTAATATATTAATAATCCTTTTATTGATATTATTACAAAAATAAGAAAAAAATATTAAAGGGGATAATAATAAATATAGATATTAACTTATTTCTAAATAGAAAACCCCCATATGTATTATATAGACTTATTAATAATAATAAATCGTAATATAATAATAATGCAAGAATATAGATTTTGGGGGATGGTGAAGTTTTAATATAAAGATATATTCTTGGTTGAAATTAACAGCTAGGCCCGTGGTGCTCGGGTGGTCATATGACGAGTGTTTGGAGTTTGAGGTTGCGAGTTCGAATCTATTTAGCAGCGAATTGCTTGAATAAAATCATTTTTTCAATTTTTTAATACCGGTAGTGTGAAAATTTATCTTAAGTAGGTTATTTTTTCAATTTTTAATACCGGTAGTGACAATTTATCTTAGTAGTTTTTTTTTCAATTTTTAATACCGGTAGTATCATTTTGTCTTAGGTACGGAATATTTTATTATTTTAATGCCGGTAGTATCGGCTGTATCTACGTGGGAGAAATAAAAAAAATTAAAAAAAAACAATGTATATAGCCGGTAGAAGCTCTTAGTAGGATTATTTTATTATTTTAATGCCGGTAGTATCATTTTGTCTAAGTAGGAGAAATAAAAAAAATTTAAAAAACAATGTGTGGTAAGTACAAGCTCTCTTAGGCTGATTATTTTAATAATAAATATTCATTTTTATAAATATCTTGTGACAAGTTAATTTTACGTGGGCCTCCCTTATTAAAATAGAAATAGAGTGTGCAGGTAAATAATTAGGCACAACAACAACTTTGTCTTAAACTTATCAAATAGAAAAGTTAATGTGACCATCTATTCAATTTATCAGCGGTCCAAAAAGGGGTGTTGCAGTGATCTTCATAGCAAGAGTTCTTTATGGAAGGGCTCTATATATATATATATATATATATATATATATATATATATATATATATATATCTTAATTAAGTCTTACTTAATTAATATACCTATATATATAAATTATCCTATTAATTTAAATTTGTAATTTAAATACTATCAATCATATTGATATATTTAAATCCTTTAAATTAATTCCCTTTTAATAACGTTCTATATGTGTGACTCTATATGTTATGGAATTGGTTACATTGATTGTGTTATTTGTTCTATATATAGAAATTAGCTTATTGGTAATGTTTTGATTGATATGTATGCTAGATTGGAATAGTTTGATTTGTGGTATTGTTCAAATAGATATTGGAAGGAAGCATTGGGAATATTTTAGCGATTAGGAATCTCAGGGTATTGTTCAATGAAACTTTTCAATTGTTATCATTTCTGATATTATTATTATGTGTTCATTGCGATTTAGTTGAGTCAACTGCATTATATATAACGTCAATCTGATTTATGTGATGTAATTTGCGAGTATAAAGAGGTTCTAGGGAAGAAGGGGCT
This sequence comes from Panax quinquefolius, assembly GCA_020205615.1. Classification (NCBI taxonomy): domain Eukaryota; kingdom Viridiplantae; phylum Streptophyta; class Magnoliopsida; order Apiales; family Araliaceae; genus Panax; species Panax quinquefolius. The sequence goes on along the minus strand of CM035174.1, from coordinate 10,980 downwards.
TTCAAAAAGTGTATCCTCAACACAACAGAGTTTATATCTTTGAGACTCTACGCGTCGAGTTTGTTTGTTTTCTATTTCTTCTTTTATTTTTAGTCAATTTGTATAGCCATCATATTATAGGTATTGATATTTATAACAATTATTTGATGTAATAATATTTATAATGGAAGGCTTGGGGAATTGTTAGTATAATTTAGTACTTAATCATGCCTAAAGTACCTTTTATTATCATGCATAATTTTACTGATTGTTTGAATGCCTAAAGGTTTCTTTTGCCTACATGTGAATTTGTTTATGAAATTATAGTCAAATCTATGCCTATATAGAGAACTATACTTATTCAAGATAAATACATGGGTAATAGTTAGGCTTTTCTTCACATTACTTATACTTATGCAAGATCGTACATGTGGACTCTTGGTTTGTGTCTTGGGTGCCTAGAAATGACGTATATACAAATGCAAGTACGTGCATGTGGCTAGTCCATATTATAGGGGAGACTACTGGCGAAATTTTTTATTAATCTGGGTATGTAAGACCCCAACTTATTATTAATGAAATTTAATTTTCTCTATTGATTATTTTGAAATAGTAAGGGTTGATTTGATTAATGTGGATAGTTAGGGGAAAAATACGTAAATATTTCAAAATAAGCAAGTGGTTATAAAATATTCATTGTTGTCGGAGAATATTCGTTTGGTCGTGGAATATTAAATGCTGTCGGGGAATATTAAATGCGACCAGTAGTGACCGTATGTGGGCCCCATAACTTGAAAGCGATTGGATGAAGAAAGCACAAAGATAAGTGGTTTAAAAATAGGCGTGGTTATTATTCTGTTATATTGTTAAAATACCGGTGGTTAAAACACGATGACACTGCGGTATTGCACAATTATTGATTCTTACATAAGAAGGCACTACTCAATAATGGTTACAGATAATTCTTTATTCGATATTTTATTGAGTTAATAATTGTTGTGTTGATATTTTATATTCTTTGTTGTTTCAATAATTGTCATTTACAAGATATTTTTCATTATCGAAGCAATAATTCATATTATTTGAATAATATTATTAGATAACATTATTGGCAATGTCTAGAAAGTTACATCTAAGGAGAGGTTTGGTCACCTAATTGCTTGCAAGATGAAGAAATTCTTATTAGAAAGCCCCTCTTTCTCGGGAAGCTGCACGGTTGTCAATAATGTGATTCTATAATATTATTTATGAATAATTAATTATTGATTTATATGATGAGGAAAATATTGATTTTATGAGGATATAGATGGAGAAAATTTTAATGTGACAATTGTTGAAAATTAATATTTTATCTTTTACGATAAAATAATTCATTTAAATATATTATTTTAATAATATATTAACGATGATATTTTACAATGAATGTGGGATATATGAGTATATGAGGAGGAAGAGTATTTTTTGTGGCATTAAATGTTTTAACACATGTTTTGTGTGTTAGTGGACACAATTATTAATAGAAATTTGATTATAGCTTGTAAAATCGCACCGTTTGTGGATTTGGTCAATTTCTATTTGGAATTTGGAAAACTTTCTTCTACAAAGTTGTAGAAAATTGAATTTCTTATAAAAACTCACGAGATTTGAATTTTTCGATGAAAGCGCTATTTATTATGAATTATTGAAGTTCGAAGTTAAAATAATTAATTTTGGGAGTTTTAGTTAATTATTTTTGAGAAAAACGTTTTTTGCAACTAAGTTGGCCTCACATGTGATTCAAATGGGCTGAGATCAGTTGTCTAAGGTGGGCTAAAGAAAATGTGAAAAATATATTAATATTATATTCAATTTTACCTTTTGGTGTTCTAAAAGATTTTTCTATAAATAGGGTGCTTAGGTTAGAATTGAAAAACACACCGGCTGAAGTTTCTCTCTATTTCTCTCTCGATATATTGAGCTTATTCTTGTGAGTATACTTTGAGTATTGTTAGACGGTGCAAGTTCCCTTCAGCACTATACCCGGTATTCCAGCTAGAAGTACTAATCTTTCGAGGTAAGGAATGTTATTTTCTTCTCAAATGATATTATTTCTTCAATATCATTATGCTGAAATATTGGTTGGAACTTTTTATCAAATTTAGAACTTTTTCATGTCGGGATTACTATTCATGAGTTACTATTCATGAGTTACTATTCATGAGTTACTATTCACGAGTCTATTCATTCGTGAAGCGTGAAGATATTTTTTTTTGTGGAATTTCTATCTTTTGGTGTCGGAGTTACTATTCACGTGTCTGGCACTATTCATAGAAAAATAAAATTTCTTCTTTTTGTCCAAAATATCTATACGGATACTAGCTTTGATTGTATCCATGTTTTGATCATTCTTGAATTTTACACCACTATGATTATTTTTGAGGTATTTTTGAACATGGATAAAACAAAATCGAATCCTTAATCCTTAATCCTTGTCATTTTGTTTCCTTTGGATTCATTTCTTTAAAAATATTTTCATCATCCTCGGTCTTAAATGATGATATTATTGAATATCTTTAGCTTTGTAGTGCAAAGATGAATGATTTCGAAGAATATCTTTGGGTCAGTAGTGCAATATGAGCAGTGTTTAGATGAACATGACCAATGATGAATATCTTTGGCCCATAGTGCAAAGATGAATATTTGATTCGAGATGTATATTGATTGATGTTCTGGGGATAAAAGATAGAGCGATGAACTTTTAAATTCATACATAGAAGATAGTAGTTTGCATTCTCTACTTAACTCTTCTAATGAATTATTATTTCACTGCGAATATTGATTTAAAATTTGTTGTCTATTGTATTCTATTAGATTTTTCCTGTTGAAGACTAACGGTAATTTGTTGTATATTATCTTAGTCATAATATTCTTTCTTGGGCTAGTTAAGCTCACCCTTTTCCTTTTTGTTCCATTTTTCTTCTCGGGAGGCGAGAATATAGCGAGTGCAGTGGGGTATGGAATGAAGGTTTTAGAAAGGATTGTTTAGTAGTCCTCACCATTTTTGTAAAATAATGTATCAATAAATGTGATGAGGATTTATTTGAGTATAGATATTGTCTAGAAGATAATATTTGTATTCAAACTCACAGTTTTCTTGTTGTAATAATAAAGTTGTAGTTGTTTACATACCATGTATTGACAACTCGAGAATAGGTGATGTATACCTATTTTGGGGGCGTCACGAGTGGTATCGAGCTTAGGATATGATCTCTGGCGGAGATCGGGGAATAGAACTAGGAGGGGAGAGGCGAGTAAATCCTTTCGCTAGTGTGTCCTACCTAAGCTTATTTTTTTAGTTGGTCGATTATATAAAAATATTATGTGATATATTGATTTTCTTAATTAACCCTTGTTTTATACAAGTATTTGAGAATGTTGGTTGAGAATATTAACAATGGAAATGAGACAGGTGGAGCGCCTTTATACTCACCAACGAGGAGAGCGCGTAACAGTGGCAATGTTCCTCTGTGAACAACACCACTCGAAAGCGAGATGATGAGCGAGGGATGTTTAGAAGCTTTTGCGATTCATGCAAAAATCGGGACGAGGAGACTTGTGTTCAAAATCTGGGAGGAAATGATAGCAATTCACGGGTTGTCACACCAAGTAGTTCAAAGAGTTGGGACCACGAATTTAAGGAAAGTCGAGATCCGATCATGGCGGAAACATGGGTCAAGCAAATTACCAAGATATTCGATGTCTTGGGATGCGGAGAACAAAGGTTCCATTCGCCACCTTTATGTTAAGTGGCGAGGCGGACTCTTGGTGGGAATGCGTGAAGCGTACCCATCCGGTAGCACTCGGTATGTCTTGGGAAGCGTTTGAAACTATTTAATGACAAATACTTTCACGAAAGTGTTCGTCATATGAAGGAAGTGGAGTTCATCGATTAGAAGCAAAACAATATGGCGGTGTCTCGATGACGAGGCAAAGTTTGCGAGTTATCGAGTTTGCACCTCATTTGGTGGAGAATGAGGAGCGTATGACGCGGATGTTTCTTAGAGGTTTGAAACCCGCGTATCGTCGGTATCTCATTTCTCATAAACTTTTCTCTATTCGGATGTTGTAAGCAGGCTCAATTATTAGAGCGAGATACTTGAAATACGGTCATTTGAGGACCATAACCGAGGATCGTACCGGAGATAGCGATCAACAAAATAATGATAACCAACGGAGAAAAGCAGAACGGACAAAAATGGTAACCACTCCGGTGGTAATCATGGCCATGAAAAAAGAAGAAGCGAGTCGGGAGGAGATTTTAAAAGAGGAGATTTAACAACGACCATATGAAGAGCGCAGCGGTCTGGCGACAAGAATCGGTTCTAAGGGAGGAGAAGCGACCACCGATCATATGCTATAAATGCGGAAAGAGGACATATCGGTCAAAGCATCCCACAAAAATTCAAGGTATGCTATAATTGTGGAAAGGAAGGACATATCGCTTCGAGATTGTCTGATGTAGCGAAACCTAGTTCAGTGGGGACGGTGACTCAAAAGATCATCCCAAAAAGTCAAAAGTCAACAATTAGGGAAGAAGCGTTTGTTGTGGTGGTCAAAATGCGAGGAACCCAAACGAGGTGATCACGGGTAAGCTATTTATAAATTCTTGCGAAGTTTATACCTTACTTGATACCCAAGTGCTACCCATTCATTTATCTCTCCTGCTTGTGCTCAAGCGTTTAAACTTGACTCAGGAGAAATTAGACTTTGACCTATCTCTGTGGAAACTCCGTTAGAGAAACTTTCATCACATCCAATCATTTATAAATCTTGTTTGATTCAAGTTGGCACCATTACCTTACACATTGACCTTATCTCTTTAAAGATACTTGCTTTTGATGTGATTTTAGGGATTGATTGGTTAACTACTCATCATGCCAAAATTGATTGTTTTTCGTAAGGTTGTTAGTTTTCATATTCCTAACCAACTTTGTTATGCAATTCAAACAACTAAACCATTAAAATCAATCAACATCATATCTAACCATAAAGCTATTCGTTTATTGAAAAAGCGGATGTCAAGCTTTCTTAGCCCATGTTATGGATTTGAATAAAGACCGTCAAATTTGAATAATATTCTGTTGTTATTGACTTTCTGACGTATTTCACGAAGAACTTCCGGTCTACCCCGAGCGTGAAGTTAAATTCTTTATTGATCTTGAACACAGTATAAAGCCCATTTCTAAAACCCCATATCGAATGGCTCTATTGAACTTCAGGAGTTAAAGGTCCAACTACGAGAATTGTTGGACATCGATTTCATTAAATCCTAGTACATCTCCTTGGGGTGCTCTGTTTTATTTTGTAAAGAAAGAAAAGCGTGAGTATGCGACTTTGTATTGACTATCGGAATTGAACCATGTCACCATCAAGAATAGGTATCCTCTACCTCGTATTGATGACTTGTTTGACCGATTGCAAGGGCACAATTCTTTTCAAAAATTGATCTTAGATTCGGATATCATCAATTTGAAGATTAGAATTGAGGATATTCAAAGATGCGCCTTTAGAACTCAGTATGGGCATTATGAATTCTTAGTCATGTCTTTCGAATTGACTAATGCTCCTGCGACTTTCATGGATATGATGAACAAAGTATTGAGGAATATTTGGATCGATTCGTTGTTGTTTTTATTGATGACATCCTCATATATTCCAAAAGTCGTGAAGATCATGAGCACCATTTGAAGTTTGGTACTCAAAGGCTTCGTGAAAACAAACTATATGCCAAATTGAAGAAATGCGAGTTCTAGCTTGAGAAGTAGCATTCCTTGGGCACGTGGTGTCGAAACATGGAGTATCTGTTGATCCCGTGAAGATTGAAGCAATACAAAGTTGGGAGCAACCAAAAGTCGGTGGTGAAGTCACGTAGTTTTTTGGGCTTAATTGGTTATTATCGGAGATTCGTGGAAGGTTTTCTCGAATCGCTACTCCATTAATTCACTAACTTCGGAAGGATACAAAATTCGTTTGGAGCGAAGAATGCGAGAAGAGTTTCCAAGAGCTTAAGAGGAGACTTATTTGCTTTTTGTTCAACAATACCATCTTGTTGGATGGATTTGTTATCTCAAATGATGCTTGAGGCAAAGGGTTAGGATGTGTTCTCATGCAGCGTGGGAAAGTCATAGCCTATGCCTCGCGACAACTTAAAAGTATGAGAGGAATTATCCTACTCATGATCTAGAGTTAGCGTGATCGTTTTCAGCGCTAAAGATATGGAGGCACTATCTATATGGGGAGAAAGTGGAGATATATTCGGACCATAAAAGCCTTAAATATTTCTTCACTCAAAAAAGAACTCAACATGCGGCGGTGACGTTGGCTCGAGCTATTGAAAGACTACGACCACACTATTCAATACCATCACGAAAAGCGAGCGTGGTAGCTAACGCATTGAGTAGAAGATCATATGCGGGAATGAGTGCGATGATGTCAAGTATATCGCGTATAGCCAACTTTAATAGAAAAAGTTAAGGTTGCTCAAGCCCCATGGGCAGTCGACGCGTATGAAGAAGAAAGTACAAGAAGGAGCTATTTCGGGCGAGAATTGATGAAGAAGGAATACTTGAGTCCACTCTAGACTTTGTGTTCCTAACGACTCGATTTGAAGTACAAGATTATGATGGAGGCACACAATACACCATTTGCAATCCATCCGGAAGTACTAAAATGTATCGTGATCTTGACATACATTTTGGTGGAACAATATGAAGAGAGAGATTGTAAAGTTTATCTCGATGTGTTTAACTTGTCGGCGTGTAAAGCGGAGCATCTGGTACCTAAGGGTCCGTTGCAACCACTTGAGATTCGAAATGGAAGTGGAACACATTACCATGGATTTAGTTCACGGGTCTTCCTACGGTTTCTCAAGGCATCAATGCTATTTGGGTTATTGTTGATAGATTAACCAAGTCCGCTCATTTCTTGCCGTCACGGAGACTTATTCACTTGAGCGTCTTGCTAGTATGTTCGTGAATGAGATTGTGAGGTTGCATGGCATGCACTGTATCCATAGTTTTGGATCGTGACCCAAGATTCACTTCAAGATTTTGGGTTAGCTTGCAAAAAGCTATGGAGCGGAGTTCTGATTGATTCGGCATACCATCCTCAAGCGGACGGACAATCAGAAAGACTATTCAAACTCTTGAAGATTTATTAAGACTACATGTCCTGACTTCAAAGGCGGTTAGGATAAGTATTTACCATTGGTGGAATTCTCCTACAACAACACGAGTTATCGAGGAAAGTATAGGTGTAGCTCCATTTGAAGCATTATATGGGCCGAAAGTGTCGCTCTCCGGTATGTTGGGGACGAGGTGGGTGAAGCAACCTTTGTTGGGACCCGAGTTGAATGCGTATGACTACGGAAAAGATCCAAATGATTCGACAAGCGTATACAAAGCGGCACAAGATCGACAAAAGAGTTATGCGGATCTTCATCGAAAGGGCGTGGAATTTAGTGTAGGGGATCATGTATTATTGCGAGTTGCTCCATGGAAGGGAGTTACAAGATTTGGGAAGAGAGGAAAGCTCAATCCACGATTTATTGGTCCATTTCAAATTCTTGACCGAGTAGGAAATGTAGCCTATAGACTCGCGTTACCTCAAGTATGTCTCGTGTTCATAATGTGTTTCACATATCGTACTTAAGTAAATATGTGAAAGACCGAACCACGTTATAGAGTTAGAAGCAGGACGAGATAGCAGAAGACTTAGCGTATGAGGAGGTACTGTCAAGATTTTGGATAGGAAGGAGCATGTCCTACGCAGCATGAAAGGTCATACCACAAGTTAAAGTTTTGTGGAGGAATCATGCTTTAGAGGAAATGACTTTTGGAATTGGAAAGCGGAAATGAAAGCGAGGTATCCTCACCTTTTGAAACACACAGTGCGTCACGTCGATTTCGAGGAAGAAATTTCATAAGGAGGGAGGTTGTAAGACCCCAACTTATTATTAATGAAATTTAATTTTCTCTAATGATTATTTTGAAATAGTAAGGGTTGATTTGATTAATGTGGATAGTTAGGGGTAAAATCATAAATATTTCAAAATAAGCAAGTGGTTATAAAATATTCATTGTTGTCGGAGAATATTCGTTTGGTCGTGGAATATTCGAATGTCGGGAATATTCATATGACGGTAGTATGACCGATATGTGTGGGCCCCATAATGGAAAGCGATTGGATGAAGAAAGCGACAAAGATAAATGGTTTAAAAATATAAGGCGTGGTTATTACAGAATTAATCTTATTAAAATACCGGTGGTTAAAACACATGTAGTACTGCGGTATTGCACCAATTATTGATTCTTACATAAGAAGGCACTACTCAATAATGGTTCTGATAATTATTATTCGATTATTTTATTGAGTTAATAATTGTTGCGTTGATATTTTATATTGTTGTTGTTTTGATAATTGTCATTACACAATATTTTTCATTATCGAAGCAATAATTCATATTATACGAATAATATTATTAGATAACATTATTGGCAATGTCTAGAAAGTTACATCTAAGGAGAGGTTTGGTCACCTAATAATTGCGCGCAAGAAGAAGAAATTCTTATTGGAAAGCCCCTCTTTCTTGGGAGCTGCACTTTTGATTTATCAATAATGTGATTCTATAATATTATTTATGAATAATTAATTATTGATTTATATGATGAGGAAAATATTGATTTTATGAGGATATAGATGGAAAAATTTTAATGTGACAATTGTTGAAAATTAATATTTTATCTTTTACGATAAAATAATTCATTTAAATATATTATTTTAATAATATATTAATGATGATATTTTTACAATGAATGTGGGATATATGAGTATATGAGGAGGAAGAGTATTTTGTGGCATTAAATGTTTAACACATGTTTTGTGTGTTGGTGGACACAATTATTGAATAGAAATTTGATTATAGCTTGTAAAATCGCTTGGTTTGTGGATTTTTGATTCAATTTTATTTGGAATTTGGAAAAACTTTCTTCTACAAAGTTGTAGAGAATTGAATTTCCTATAGAAACACGCGAGATTTGAATTTTCTGATGAAAGGGCTATTTATTATGAATTATTGAAGTTCGAAGTTAGAAATAATTAATTTTGGGAGTTTTAGTTAATTATTTTTGAGAAAACGTTTTTTGCAACTAAGTTGGCCTCACATGTGATTCAAATGGGCTGAGATCAGTTGTCTAAAGGTGGGCTAAAGAAAATGTGAAAAATATATTAATATTATATTCAATTTTCGCTTTGGTGTTACAAGCATTTTCTATAAATAGGGTGCTTAGGTTAGAATTGAAAAACACACGTAAGCTGAAGTTTCTCTCTATTTCTCTCTCGATATATTGAGCGTATTCTTGTGAGTATACTTTGAGTATTGTTAGGCGGTGCAAGTTCCTTGAGACTATACGGTATTCGGCTAGAAGTACTAATCTTTCGAGGTAAGGGATGTTATTTTCTTCTCAAATGATATTATTTCTTCAATATCATTATCTTTGAAATATTAGTTTGGAACTTTTATCAAATTTAGAACTTTTTCATGTAAGGTTACTATTCATGAGTTCTTATTCACGAGTTACTATTCATGAGTTACTATTCAAAAGTACTATTAAGTGAAGCGTGAAGATATTTTTTGTGGAATTTCTATCTTTTGGTGTAGAGTTACTATTCCGCATTATACGTATCTGACCTATTCACCAAAAATAAAATTTCTTCTTTTGTCCAAAATATCTATTCTGGATACTAGCTTTGATTGTATCCATGTTTTGATCATTCTTGAATTTTACACCACTATGATTATTTTTGAGGTATTTTTGAACATGGATAAAACAAAGTACGAAACCTTAATCCTTAATCCTTGTCATTTTGTTTCACTGGATTCGTTTCTTTAAAAATATTTTTCATCATCCTCAGTCTTAAATGATGATATTATTGAATATCTTTGGCCTGTAGTGCAAAGATGAATGATTTCTGAAGAATATCTTTGGCACGTAGTGCAAAGATGAACAAGTGTTTAGATGAACATGACCAACTGATGAATATCTTTGGCCTGTAGTGCAAAGATGAATATTTGATTCTAGATGTATATTGATTGATGTTACAGGGATAAAAGATAGACGATGAACTTTTAAATTCATACATAGAAGATAGTAGTTTGCATTCTCTACTTAACTCTTCTAATGAATTATTATTTCCGCTGCGAATATTGATTTAAAATTTGTTGTCTATTGTATTCTATTAGATTTTTCCCTGTTGAAGACTAACGGTAATTTGTTGTATATTATCTTAGTCATAATATTCTTTCTTGGGCTAGTTAAGCTCACCTTTTTCCTTTTTGTTCCATTTTTCTTCTGGGGAGGCGAGAATATAAGCGAGTGCAGTCGGGGGTATGGAATGAAGGTTTTAGAAAGGATTGTTTAGTAGTCCTCACCATTTTTGTAAAATAATAATGTATCAATAAATGTGATGAGGATTTATTTGAGTATAGATATTGTCTAGAAGATAATATTTGTATTCAAACTCACAGTTTCTTGTTGTAATAATAAAGTTGTAGTTGTTTACATACCATGTATTGACAACTCGAATAGGTGATGTATACCTATTTTGGGAGTCTTATAGTTCAATTCTAGAGTCAGTTTGCCAAGTATTTTGGAGTATGAGATAGTCACCCGTAATGTATGAATGGTAAGTCGCAGACAATGATGTCCATGTTTAAAGTGTAAGAATGTAAATTATATGGATGGAGACATGGTAAACTATCATTTACTTGTTTCGGGTTCATGAGAAATTACGAAGAATGCCGGGGCACATGGGCAAGAGAAGAGATGGTGGCATCACACAAGTACACAATCAGGGCGTGTAGTACTCATCGTTATGAATGAAATGGTCCATGATATTGCGAGGCCATATTTTGATTGGGGAGCAAGGCGAGAGAGCAACCTATGAATTCGATGCCAAAGACTT